>JAWQFJ010034109.1:57500-82500 GCA_034096865.1 Theodoxus fluviatilis | reverse complement strand
CCAGCGCAAGCTAGAAGAACCGCCATAGTAACAGGACATAGCAAGGAGAAGAGCGTAACATTACCAAAGAAAGTGTATCACATGATGTGTAACTTGCCATCGCATCATACCACATGGGCTACAGTGATAAAATATGTACTGACAAAATATCATTATGTTAATGTTTGGTTGAACCAGTGTGTTGATAATGAGCGGGTATTTGTTAGGGGACTGAGGAGCAAACTGATAGATAATTTTTGCTGAGTAGCAGTAATAAATATTCCTTTTACAGAGAAATAAAGAGTTAATGGGCTGTAGAAAATTACTTATTCCGTATAGACAAAACATATTTAGATATGTATTTATTCGGTTTTGAATAGGGATAACTGACTTGTATATACATAAGCAGATATGCAACATGTATAGGCGAGATACTTTGTCCACTGTGCATAGAAGTGGACGAGAATGAATTTTACTTTTTGTTGGAATATCCACTGTTACAGGATCTGCGGGAACGTTATCTGATTGTTTCCTCTGCGAATACCATCATCCAATGAAAATCCTGTTAAATACTTATGAGCAATGACTCAGAGAATGTAATTAAAGCCGCAAGTATAAAATGTCTACAAAGCTTTCCAACGTAGATCTTGGGCTGAAAGTTCACCGGAAAACAATGCCTTTTATCTTGATGCATAGATAAATGTATTTGTTTGTTTCTCTTCAGTCACGAATATTCCATATGCTTTTTTGTTTTTGAAAAACGTATTTGAAACAGGCCATGGGGTCTCTTCAATAAACCGTTCGTTCTCTCTCTCTCTCTCTCTCTCTCTCTCTCTCTCTCCTGTACTGTCCCCCCTGTCTGTCTGCCTGGACTGGTCCCCTGTCTGTCTGTCCTCTCTCTGTCTCTCTCTCGTCTCGGCTCTCTCTCTGTCTCTCTGTCTTCTCTCTGTCTCTCTTTTCTCCTCTGCCTCTCTCCCTTTTCTGTCTCTTCTTCTGTCTCTCTCTGTCCCCCTCCTCTCTGTCTCTTCTCTCTTCTGTCCTCCTCTGCTCTTCGCCTGTCTCTCTTTCCTCTCTGCCTCTCTCTCTCTGTCTCTCCTCTTCTCTGTCCTCGCTCTCTGTCCTCTCTCCCTCTGTCCTCTAGCTGTCTAGTCCGTCTATCTCTGTCTCTGTCCCTGTCTGGCTGTACTGTTCTGTCTGGTCCTGTCCTGTCTGTCCCGTCCTGTACCTGTCTGTCTGTCCGCTGTCTCGCCTGTCCTGTCTGTCCTGTCCTGTCTGTCTTGTCTGTCCTGTCCTGGTCCTGGTCCCTGTCGATCTGTCTGTCCTGTCCTTGTCTAGTCTGTACCCTACTTTCACCTCATTGAATGTTCCTACGATAACATTCTAATATTTTGCGTAGACAAGATTGTGTTTAGGTCTGATAGAGACGTTGTCCTTTTTGTTTATGCTCCGCCATCTGGCTCACCTTACTATGATGTTGTTAATGAGACGGACGGTATGCTATTGCTGCAGAATTGCCTTTCTGATGTAAGTTGCATGCATGATGACTGTAGTCTTCTCCTGTGCGGTGACTTGAATGCGAGGACTTCAAAATGGAATACTTCTAGTAACAGCATTTTCGATGTTAGAAATGAAATGTTCTACGAATCTCGGCTATCGCGGGATGATATAGTTAATGATTATGGTCTCGCCTTATTGTCTTTGTGTGCTGCCTTTGACCTTTGTATCTTGAATGGCTACTTGAATGAAAGGGAATCTGACAAATTTACATTTGTTTCGCCCAACGGCAGCAGTGTCATTGACTACAAAAATTCATCGAGAGATCTATTATCATTGTTTAAAAATCTGTCTGTGAGAGAATCTGTCGTTTCCCCGCATATGTGCTTGGAGCTGTCGCTCAGAGAATTTGACCATACTGCAAAAGTGGATGAATGTACCAGTGATCTGATTTCTTACACGAAAATAATTTGGGACGAGAATGCAACTGATCAATATGTTAGTAATTTCAGTAGTATCATGATGGAAGCTAGAACTGAGGACATTATATCTGGTGAGCATTTCGACGTCAATGCCGCAACTAACTCTATCTCAACATGTCTTGTAAAAGCGGTTGATTTTTAAAAGAGAACAATAGTGTATAATAGGAAATTTAGTTATTGTAGAGGATGGTATGATAGAGCCTGTAGGGATGCAAAGAAGAATGCTCGAAAAAAACTAAGAAACTATTTACATAGGAACACAGAAGAGAACAGGGCAGCTTACATTACATCTAGGAATGAATATAAACAATTAATTAGAAAGACAAGGTCTGCGTATAGGCGTTCCGTGAGTGAAATGTTGGCTAGCAGTGTCCATGACTCCCAGAGATTTTGGAAAGAAGTTAAGAAGCTTAATGTGAGATCCAGTGCGATTAAGATTTCTCCGGAGATGTGGTATGAACATTTAAAAAACCTTTTTTCTTCCCCGAACTCTGTCCCAGACGACTACATTAATTTGTCTCATGATCTTCCAAGCTGCAATGACACTAACGGTGTACTTGGCTCTCCTATATCTGAGGAAGAGGTTTTGGTTGCTCTGTCTTGTATGAAGAAAGAGAAGGCGGCAGGGACTGATTTGATCATAGGAGACATGCTACAGAGTGCAAGACATTTACTTCTACCTTTCCTGCTACGATTGTTCAACGAAATTTTTGCGTCAGGGGTATTTCCTCAGCTTTGGTCAGTCAATTATTCATCCTGTGCATAAGAGTGGAGACTTTGACTCTCCCGATAACTATCGAGGAATAACTCTAACCAGTAAGGTGTTTGTCCATATTTTGAACAAAAGGTTGCTTTCTTGGGTTGAAATGAATGGCTTACAAAGAGAGGAGCAGGCTGGCTTTCGGCGTGGCTACTCCACGATAGACAATATTTTTGTTTTGTATGGCATGTGCAGAAATGTCTTAGCAAGCAAAGAAAATTGTATGTATGTTTTGTTGATTTTAGAAAAGCCTTCGATTCAGTCAAACGCCATGTTTTGTGGGACATTCTACAAAGAAATGGGGTTCAAGGGAGATTACTCAAAATTATCAGAGCAATGTACGACTCGGTACAATACTGCGTACGCGGCACTCAGGGACAGTCCCAGTTCTTCGAAAGTTTAGTGGGACTGAAGCAGGGCTGCAAAATCAGTCCTCTTTTGTTCTCAATTATGGTCAATGAGTTAATAGAGAAAGTTTTCTGTTAATGCAAAACACGGTGTACAACTCATGCCAAATACACCCAGCTTGAGTATACTTCTGTTCGCGGACGATGTCGCGGTCTTTTCGGATACTGCAATGGGTCTACAAAACTAGCTTCACTGTTTAAAGAATGCCTCTAACACGTTAGGCCTGACAATAAATACTGCTAAGACAAATGTTGTTATATTCGGTTAGGAGGTTACATAGCTTTCCATGAGAAATGGTACCTTGGTGAAGAAGCAATCAAAATAACAAATGCATACAAATATCTGGGTGTTAAGTTTACACCTAAACTTTGTGTTTGTAACACTCAGAAGGATCTGGCCTGTACAGCTAAAGCTGCTCTGACTATTATGATTAAAACCTTAAAGAAGATAACTCCTGTATCTGCGGCTGTATTTTTCAAGCTGTTTGATGCTCAAATTCAGCCCATTCTGTTGTACGGGGCAGAGGTTTGGGGAGTTCATGAATGCGAAGCCATTGAAGGTGTTCATCTCCATGCTATCAAGTTATTTTTCAATGTTTCATCAAGAACCCCTAATTTAATGTGCTATGGTGAAACGGGACGATTTCCTTTGTACATAAATGCTGTTTTAAGGAGTATAAAGTACTGGCTGAGGATTCTAAAGATGGACAATGACAGACTACCTAAAAGAGTTTATCGCATGATGTGTAGTCTTCCTCACAATTGCGTCTCATGGCCTAAGATGGTAAAGGATTTGTTGGTCAAGTTTGGATTTGAGAGTGTTTGGACGGACCGGTCCACTGCAAATGATCGTGTCTTCATTAAATGCCTTCGAGACAGACTTATAAATCATTTCCGTATACAATGGATGGAAAACTTGAACGGAAGTAACATATATATTTTTACAAAGAAATAAAAAAGCAGTGTGTGGTGGAAAATACCTAAGTTGTATCGATAAAAAGGTTTTCAGAGATGTTTTCGTCCGCTTTAGTATGGGCATCACTGATTTGTTCATCCATAGACGAAGATATATGAAGCAACCACATGATTTGTGATGTCCATTATGTAGAGAAAAAGAGGAGGATTTATTTCATTTCAGGTTGGAATGCCCTGCTCTGCAGGACTTAAGGGAACGGTACTTGTTGGTACATCTTTTGCCACATACTGAAAATCCAATGAAAACTCTTTTAAGCAATGTAAATGACACTATAACCAGAGCAACAGGTGTTTATCAGTACAAAGCATTTAGTCTAAGAGATTTGGCTGTAAATTCACCGGAATGTAACGCTTTCTATTTGGATGATTAGGTAGACATACGTATGTGATGTGATGTCGGCACAGATGTTCCACTTGATGTATTTCCATATGCTTAATGTGTATTGCTTGCTTTGCTTTGGAAAAGGCCGGAGGCCTACCCAATAAACAATTCGTTCGTTCGTTCGTTCTCTCTCTCTCTCACTCTCTCTGTCTGTCTCTCTCTCTGTCTGTCTGTCTCTCTCTCTGTCTCTCTCTGTCTCTCTCTGTCTCTCCGTCATGACGTCATCGTTGTAGATAGCAGAAAAAATATCTCGCTCCGGAGAATTTTTGGATTTTATGTGAATTATGTGTATAGGCAGACATGTGCTGGAGAGATCTGTGAATTATGTGTCTAGGCAGATATGTGCTGGAGAGATCTGTGAATTATGTGTCTAGGCAGATATGTGCTGGAGAGATCTGTGAATTGTGTGTCTAGGCAGATATGTGCTGGAGAGATCTGTGAAATATGTGTCTAGGCAGATATGTGCTGGAGAGATCTGAGCCTTAGCACCTGAGAATTGTCATTATTGTGAAGGGAGACGGGTTCTCACTCCTACTGGATGGATAATAAGTCAGAGAAACACATGTAAGTGTTTCGAATTCTTCATCACGTTGGAATTTTACCGTAACGGAAACTTTTGTGTCTAAATTCGTGATGGGCTGAACGATGTGCCCTTACCTGGTAGAGAGACGCGATGTCTGACTCAGTTGGACGACTGTGCCTCTGGAGACATGTGAGTAACTAAAAACCCTGCTGCATTGCTGAAAGTTCGCTGCTACTTTATTATTTTGGGAAACTGTTCTATTGTTTTGGAGCTGTGGTCGCGCTGAGTCGTGTTGCTCGTTTCGCGAACATACGCACGGAGAGACATCATCCGGGCGTGAGATTGCGGCGATCATGTGTGCATGACATGATCCGTCCCGAAGCACTGCACGCCGAGGCGGACAGTATGTTAGAAATGTGATTGTTTGCAAGAATATTTTGTTTGTTTTTTATAATTGCAAAACTTAGTAGGAAAACTGTTGGGAGCATTAAGAAAACCCACAAGATGGGCGTTGACCTAACTGCATACCGCATACGCATAGGCGCTTTTGCAGCACGTGCAAGGCGTGTCGTGACAGTATGCTCGAGAACACGAAGAGCATGTGATTAATGGGACACTGAACACATTACAGAGAAGTGCACGTCACCCATGAGCCCACTATGCCTGCGAGTGAATCGCATTCACTCAAAGATTGGCTTTCTCCTCACAACGTTGTATGTGTCTGTTGTGTTGATGTGCATCACCCAGCCTGGTTCACGGATGAGGAATCTACATGACCTGTCGGCGCGCATCCTCATGGGTGGAGACATTTCGCCCAACCCTGGGCCTAGTGTTTCAGTACAGACGGAGGCAGGGGGGGCCACCGAGTTCCCAGAAGAAAGTAGGCAAAAAGGTCTAGAGGGTGACTCTGTGGCAACCAAGTGGGAACGACGATTCCGTACCTTGGAGAGTACAATGATGGGAAAAATGATACGAATGGAAACGGATCTCAGAAAGCAAAAAGCAATCGTCGCTGAAATTGCTAATCAGTGCGAACAAGATCAGCACAACGCGACAGAGCGCGAGAGGTCCATGCTTAGAGAAATACACACTCTGAGCCAAAACGTGGACACTTTTGCAAATGAAATTGAAAACAAAATACGTATCAATGAAGAGCAGGCAGAAAACAATGAAAGCAGCATTAAGAGAAACTGCATCAAGCTTTATGGTCTACATGAGGCAGACCGTGAGACGTACTCGAACTGTCTTCAATATGTGCTACAACTCTTCCGAGAAGCGCTGCCCGGGGTAGCTTGGACGGAGAGAGATATTATCCGGGTGCAACGCCTGGGACCACCAAGAGGAGGACAAGGAAACCGGCCACGCCCAGTCATAGTCGAGATGACGACGTTTCTGGACAAGTTAAATGTACTGAGATATGGCAGAAATGCTTTCAGGAGTCGGGGAATCAGCGTGTCCAGTGAACTGACAGCGAGGCAGTTCAAGACCCTTAACGATCTTAGGGAGCAAGGACACAACGTCTTCTACCGCAACAACAAACTGTGCTACAGTGATGAGACAACGACCAGCGGGGCAGAGCACAGTTCCACAGAAGACAAGGACGAGAAGGACGTACGCAGCAGTATCTGGTCAGCCTACCGGTAGCGGGAAGGAATCACTACGCTACGTCTCCTGGCCATGGCATCCCCGACGATGCTCGACAAGTGCGGAAAAGTCAGAATGGGCTGTCAGAGGAAAACTACTTGAAGCAGGGCGGATCTTGGAGAGTTTCAGATGAAGGCATAGGACGATACCAGGGAAGTCCGACACGTCGGTCTCAGGATCAGACGTCCCAGCACATGCATCCAGAAGAAGAGAAAGAACAACAGGCTAAGCCGACAGGGGAAAACTACCTGATGCAGGGAGGTTCTTGGAGGATCCCAGATGACGGCATGGGTCAATATCAGGACAGCCCGACACTACGATCACACGAACATGCACCAAGCGGAAGAGAGAGTGCGGGACGTTCCAGAAAACGGCAACTGGAATGATTCCCCGTCACACATGAATACAGCAGCGCTCTTGAAGATGACTTTGTAGACCAACGAAATTACGATGTGGAGGAAAATAAGGATGAAACTTTCCTCAAATGAGGTACTGTCCTCAGTCGTTGACTCAGATGACGATAGTCAGCCAACAGATGAGGAAAAATCGGGGTCAGAATATGAGGAGTGTGAACCACTTGAGCAACAAGTTCATAACACCGAGAGTCCATTGAAGGATGACCTCCAAATAGTTGAATGTGGTTCAGACGTAAATGAGCCATGTGGAGTGCGTTTTGCTGGAAAGGATCCACTGAACGACGTAAACGAAGTGGTGGAGATACCTGCAGCCCGAGCTGACCAACAGGCCCTTCACAAAACCCAACCGGCCAAGGCCAGACTTGCCACTCAGAAGCATACTACAGACTGGCTGACGAGGAACCTCGGGGCAACAGACAGAACTCGGGAAGAAAAAGATAACGGCCGTGCAGAGGACCTAGGACATGCAGACGAGGAGCCGTCTGACTCAGCAAACCCAGCCTCAGTTTGGCAAGGCCGGCTCCGCCATAAAATCTACACAATGCCTACAGGAAAGGGTCAAGGCAAAAAGCCTTGACGGTGTGGCCGGAGTCCATTGCACCTGCCTGTGTATAGCAATGACAAAACATTTAGACTAAATTTACTTTGTTGGAATGTGGAGGGTTTGTCCTAAAAAATATCAGATTCCGGATTCCTGGAGTATGTGGATAGTTTTGAAGTGTGCTGCTTAACGGAGACATTTACCCCAGTAAACTTTGACTTTGCAGTATTTTCGGAGGAATATTTTGTTCTCCATTCCCCGGGAATAAAACTCTCCAGCCAAGGGAGAAATTCGGGTGGAGTGATAATACTTCTAAAGAAATCACTGAGTAGTTCGTCGATACCTCTTGACACTGGTTATGACAATATGGTTGCAGTGAAAATTGGTAAACATGGTGATGACATCATCATAATAAGTGCGTATATCCCGCCGATTGACTCTCCGTATTATCGGGGTAAACAGATCACATGTAACATATTCTATCTTGAGGACCTCATCCTTAAATTTCAAGAAAAGTATCCACGATCAGTCATTCTGATATGCGGTGACTTGAACTCGATTATAGGGACATGGGACACTCATGCAGAGGAGGAAGATAATATTGTAGACAAGCAGGATACACTTAATCCAGTGGTCTCTGTGTGCGGTCAATTAAGATCTCCCAGAATGTCGCAAGATAAGACTGTAAATAATTTTGGGAAAATCTTGAGAAGCTTATGCAAAGTGCACCACTTAGCGGTCCTGAATGGAGGTACAGATGGCGACAAGATGGGTCGATATACTTACTTATCCCCTCACGGTGATAGTGTAATAGACTATTGCCTAGTCGCTGCTTGCGATCTCCCGTACACTATCGATTTCCACGTTGGAAGTAGAGTCGAGTCCCATCATATGCCAATAGAATTAATGTTTGGTCCACGCAAAATACTTCATACCCCGGATATCCCTAACAAGGTATTTTCAAAGTTGGTCTGGGACCCGACGAAAGCTGACTCCTTCCTAGAAAGGTTAATGACACGCGAGTTTGATCATCTGATTGAGACTGCAAGTAGAGTCATTGACACATCAGTTGATACTGCACTGCTCCAGTGCACTCAAGCTCTCATCTGGTGTGCAGAAAGCATGAATAAAGAAGTGAGAACTGGCAGGACAAAATCTAGACCCAGAACGAGTTGGTTTGACCATGAATGCCGAAATGCTAAAAGTATTGCTTATAAAGCCCTTAGAAATCTTAAGAAATTTCATTCCAAAGAAGCCAAGGCTAATTACCTAGACTCTAGAAATAGATACAAACAGCTTGTCAAAGAAAAGAAAAAGTCCCATTTCGTCGACATGCGAAATACATTGCTAACAAACTTCAAAGATTCAAAAAAAGTCTGGTCCCTAGTAAAGAAATCGACTTGGCGTCATATCCAACAACCTCAAATTGATATAGAGATATGGAAGACTTATTTTGAAAGAATGTTCCAAACAAAAGACAGCCTTGAACATGAGCATACTCAGGAGATAATACACGATGACTTATTGGATGCAGAAATAAGATATGAGGAAGTAAAGCAAGCCATGAAAAAATTAAGAGCTCAGAAAGCTCCAGGTCTAGATGGACTACCTGGAGGTTGCCTCAAGTTAGCTTCTGCAAAAATTACTCCTTTCTTAATCAAATTGTTTAATACCATGTTTGAAACATGTTATTTTCCTGAATCTTGGTCTAGCTCAATCATTATTCCAATACACAAAAAGGGTGATACCCTGAAGACAGACAACTACCGAGGCATTTCCTTACTCTGTGCCATGTGTTAGGTATTTACAGCAGTCATAACAAGACGGTTGCAGTCGTGGCTAGAACAAGAAAACAAAATATGCGTGGAACAGGCCGGATTCCATGCAAATCATTCTACTATTGACCATATATTTAATCTTCATGCGATTGTACTAAAACATGTGTATGGGGAAGGTCGAGGCAAATTGTATGTCACCTTTGTTGACTACAGAAAGGCCTTTGACTCCGTTAACAGAAAGCAACTGTGGAAAATCATGGAAAGCATGAGACTGTCAACAAAATTTACTTTAATGTTAAAGGCAATGTACAAAAATGTCCAGTCATGCGTACGTTGGCGAGATTCACTGTCGGACAACTTTGAATGTCCGGCCGGCGTGAAACAGGGGGCCTTAGAGTCTCCTTCCATTTTTTCTATAAATTATTTTGCGAATTATGTACGAGAAAATGGTAAACATGGAATACAACTGATACATGGAATGGCGGAACTATTTCTGCTTTTGTTTACAGATGATGTTGTATTACTTTCTACCACACCTTCTGGCCTTCAGAATCAAATCGGCAATCTTGTACATGCATCCAAATTTCTTAATCTGACTGTAAACACCGAAAAGACCAAGGTCATGGTATTCCGTAAAGGTGGCCATCTATCTTCAGGGGAAAGGTGGTATCATGAGGGGAAGAGACTTGAGGTCGTAAATCAGTAAAAATACCTGGGATTCATTTTCACGACGAAAATGTCCAGCAATGCCTCCATAGAAGATGTAACCACCAGAGGAAAGCAGAAGGGAGTAAATGTGCTCAAAACATTATGGAACCTCCAGAGTACAAAGACTACTATTTTCACTAAACTATTTGATGCACAAGTACAGCCAACTCTGTTGTATGGCTCGGAAATATGGGGGACGAGAAAAGATGCGACAGTTGAAAAAACTCATACCTTTTTATGCAAGAAGTTTTTAGGATTAAGCGTGAGAACGCCAAATCAAATGGTCTATGGAGATCTCGGAAGGTACCCGCTTTCAATTAACCGCTGCATAAAGACAATGAAGTATTTGTTAAAATTGACTAGAATGAGTGTAGACAGGATACCCAAACAAGCTTATTTGATGCTGTTAAAGTGTACTGTCAGAGGAAAACAAAACTGGGCAGAATCTGTAAAAATACTTCTCGATACTCTTGGATTTAGATACGTGTGGATGAATGGTGGCGTAGGCGATGAAAACGGTTCTTGATAAATTTCAAGCAACGATTGAAAGACTGCTACTTTCAAGAGTGGAACAGCAAGAATTTTAGCAGCCTAAGATATAAATGGTACTCAACCTTTAAGCACAAATGGGAATTGGAAGAGTTTCTAAACTTCCTTGACATAAAGAAATTCCGAGATATTTTCATTCGATTTAGATACGGAGTGAATGATCTACTGATAAACAAGATGTACAGTTACGATCAAGACCTACTATGTCCATTTTGTAAGGAGAGAGAGGATGAGGCATACTTTTTGTTGATTTGTAAAGCGTATGGCCACTTACGGGAAAAATACATTGTCCAGTACTTGGATAAAATACAAAATCCAGAGGCATGTGCACATCTCTTGCAAGGAAAGGGTAAGAAAAAAACAAGAGCAGTGGCAATGTATATGTTACAGGCATTATGTTAAACCAGGCATTAAGTGTAATGACTGAACATTTCAGTCATTAAACGAAATGACTATTTCACTCAGTCATTTCATGAAATGACTAAAATCTCAAGGCATTACACATAATGCCTGACATTTTGAGGTTCATATTACACTTGTTGCCTGGATTGCTTATTAGGCAACAAACAAAATAACCTGAGTGAGAGTTTAGACTTGTTTTCGACCAATGCCGGTTACATTCTCTGATAGAGTGAGTGAGTGATGAATCACAATCCATATTTCAGCCAATGAGTGATTGATTAATCACATTAAAGTGTTCCTGTTTCAATCAATAAGCGAGTTTATATTAATCACATTCTCTGTTGTGGATGCTTGGTGTCAGATCATATTCACATTTGGGTCAGTCAGATCAGAATGGAGCAAACAGAACAGCAGCCCACTGACTATGAAAGTTTGTTCAAAAGAGAATTATACAATTTATTTGAGAAGAACAACAGACTCTTCATAACAAAGGATGCGTACTTTCAAACAATACAGGATCTGAAGACAGGTTCCAAGTCTCGCAAGGGATACTACTACCTTCTGAACAAGTAAGGGATTTTATACTGGTTGGCAGGACTTGTTACATGTTACGTAGCTTCCCCCCTTAAAAAAGTAAATATAACATCTTTATTGCCAATCAGAGGGAAATGCGAAGTTGCTCCAGCCGCTATTTAATAAAATTATTTAGACAGCTACTGAACAATTAGCAATCACCAATCATGTTTGTTATTGCAGGTACGAAGTGACATCGAGAGGCTAATCAAAAGACGCAAAACCCCTGATGAGCGGCCATTGTACTACATCTCTATCGAGGACACATATGACGCCATCAAGAGAGCCCACATTGCCACTGGCCATGGTGGACGTGACAAAATGACTAAACATCTTGCTGACAAATACGCGAACATCACCAGGGATGCCATTATCCTGTTCAAGTCTTTCTGTGCAGTATGCCAGGAAAAAACCAAGCGCCCAGTTGCCAAAGGAGTCATCGTTCGACCCATTCTCAGCAGTGACTTTAACTCGAGAAGTCAGGTTGACCTCTTGGACATGCAGTCCAAAGCTTGTGGTTCCTACAAATGGATAATGGTCTATCAGTGCCACTTGACCAAATTCGACGTTATCCGCCTCATCACTACTAAGAGAGCTGTGGAAGTTGCGTTTCAGCTTCTGGACATCTTCCTTCTTTTTGATGCCCCTGTCATACTGCAAAGTGACAATGAGTCGGAGTTCACTGCTGGCGTCATCAAAGAGTTAAAGGTCATGTGGCCAGAGCTGGCCATGGTGCACGGGCGTCCGAGGCACCCGCAGAGTCAAGGCTCTGTGGAGAGAGCAAATGGTGACATTAAAGACATGTTAATATCTTGAATGTCCGACAACAACTCCCAAGATTGGACTGTTGGAATCAAGTTCATTCAACAAATTAAAAATGCGTCTTATCATGCGGGGATTAAACGTACCGCATACACTGCCATGTTTGGCACAGAACCCAAGGTCGGACTCACTTCATCATCCCTACCACGGGAAATCATCGAGCGGCTCGAGTCTGAGGAGGACCTGCTCAGAGCTATTAGAGCACCCCAACCACATGATCAGCTCCCAGGCGGTTCCCAGCCAGAAGATCAAGCAGTCGACTCCATGGCCGGAGGTCTGTCGTCTGCTGTCAGTTGTGGGATCTCCAGTCACGACAACCTCGGTGAGCAGACATAAATAACCCTCTGACATTTCTTCTGTCATGGAAGCAACATGTCTCTTTGTGTGTCTCACTTTACTTCTATTCTCTCCTATTGTTTCTTGCAATTTTAAAAAGTTATTTCTCATTTTCTCCCATGATAAAATGAACATATTAACTTTTATTCTGTGAACAGACGATCATCTCCCAGGCAATTCCCAGCTACAGCCAGGCGATCAGCTCCCAAGCGGTTCCCAGCTACAGCTAGACAATCCGCTCCCACGCAGTTCCCAGCTACAGCGAGACGATCAGCTTCCACGCGGTTCCCAGGCAGACGATCAGCTCCCAGATGATGTCACACCACCACAGGCAGATGAAGAGCTCTCAGACGGCGCGCAGCTTCAGAATCTGGCATCACCGCTCAGTCTCTCACCACTTGTACTTAGGCGACGCACGATTATGATTGAAAGGAAGAGGGCAAAAGAGTGTCTGACCGACCAGGCTGGGCGAATGGTTAAACGATCACGCATAGAGATGCAACCTGGAAACATTGGAGATAATGTGGCTGTTCCAATTCCCATGGTAAACAGGGGCAGGCGTGATCCCCGGAACATCCTAGGTGTCATCATCGACAAGAATGAAAATGACCTCTACATCATTGCCACAAGACAGGGTATCCTTTCTAATAAGTACACACGAACTGACTTCACGCTCTGTCCTCAACAGCTACTAAGAAACAGTGACATTGACAGAGACAAACATTTCACTTCGTGAAGCACTAAAACGTACAGCATCTGGAGGTCAAGGTTTCGTAAAATGCAATTATGCTGCCTTGCAGAACAAATGTTCTACCTTGAAATGTAAATATTTCAAAGCACAGTTGAAGTGCAACAGCCGTTGCCATAACAGCCACACATGCTGTAACAAATAGTATACCTGACTTCACAAAAAAAAGTATAGCAGCGAACAGAAGAACAGAGACAAACATTTAAAATGTGCAGCCTTGCAGAAATAATGTTGTCACTTGAGCTGTAAATGTTTATTTTAATGACTGTAATTGTTTAGAATCACATGTGTAATAAAATAATTGAAGAAATGCTCTTTGATTTCTGTTTTATTGACAACAGATAAGTACATTAACATGTTAAAAACTTTTAGGTATTATGTAAAATGCCTGGCAGTAAATTTCAGGCATTATGTCCAATGCCTAAAGATTTTAGTCATTTCATGAAATGACTGAGTGAAATAGTCATTTCGTTTAATGACTGAAATGTTCAGTCATTACACTTAATGCCTGGTTTAACATAATGCCTGTAACATATATATATATATACTTCGTTGCTTTAAAGCGGTGGACGGACCGTCTTCATTACCTGGCAAAGCTTGCTTACATCTCTTCATATAAAAGCCACCTTCATGACGGATTGCCAGAATCTGTTTTTGTACATAGTGACATCACTCAAAACAATTCTGCAGCCGCACTCATCCATTCTACACCCTCAGCTCTTTGAAATAATTACATAGGTACAAGCCAACATTGTGTAATAGTTCAGTCTCTTGAGCCCATTAAAGAAACATAGTTGTTGACTCCTAAACCATGTATTTTCTCAAGAATCGTTGTCTTAAGTCCTCGTAAACAGGACATTCTAATAGGAATGTTTGTCATCTTCGTCATCCTCTCTATAAGATGAACATAAAGTTGATTTAGAGTTATCATACCAGAATTTATGGGTGTATATGTCTGACATCTGCATACGAAACCTTACTAAAACGTCTCTAAACACCTTCTTCTCAGTATAAAACAGGTAGTTTTATAATTGTATTTCCCTTTTCATCTAACTGTACAGGAAGTATATGTTGCTATGGTTAAGCTGTGCCTTCCATTTCTCTTCAAAGTTGTGGATCAAAGAGAGAGAGAGAGAGAGAGAGAGAGAGAGAGAGAGAGAGAGAGAGAGAGAGAGAGAGAGAAAGAGGCAGACAGGCAGGCAGACAGGGAGGAGACAGGAGAGAAACACAAGCAGTGGTGAGAGATGTAGAACTACAAGGCTGGAGGAAACACAAGCTGTGGTGAGAGGTGTAGAACTACAAGGCTGGAGGAAACACAAGGCTGGAGGAAACACTAGCTGTGGTGAGAGATGTAGAACTACAAAGCTGGAGGAAACACAAGGCTGGAGGAAACACTAACTGTGGTGAGAGGTGTAGAACTACAAGGCTGGAGGAAACACAAGGCTGGAAACAACACAAGGCTGGAGGAAACACTAGCTGTGGTGGTGAGAGATGTAGAACTACAAAGCTGGAGGAAACACAAGGCTGGAGGAAACACAAGGCTGGAGGAAACACAAGGCTGGAGGAAACACAAGGCTGGAGGAAACACAAGGCTGGAGGAAACACAAGGCTGGAGGAAACACAAGGCTGGAGGAAACACTAGCTGTGGATATACGGAAGGATGGGAGCGACGCTGCTTTACCGCGTCATCAGGAGGCACGGCCGCCACCAGCAGACGGGGAAAGGGAGGGAGCGGAGACGCGCCCCCGCCTGATAGCGCTCTCTGAGGGAGTCTGCCCCTCTCTCCTCCGCACCTCTAACTCTCCACCTCCCTCCCCCCCTCCCCCCCCCCCCCCCCCTCCCCTCTTCCCACTTACCGCAAGGGCGGCTCGTGGCTCTGAAGAGAAATCCCATCATTAAATGAGAATATAAAATTCCAACGCGGCGACCTGAGCTGCTGCAGGAGAAGCTCTGCTGCCGCGGCCCACGTGAAAGGGAAGGCGTGCCACGTGACCCGGAGAGAAAACCTTCTTCCCGGAGTAGTGTGGCTGCCAACATTGGAACATTGCAGTACGCTGTAGTGGCACTTTGCACTTTGTTCTGTAGTAGCGCTGTGCACTGTACACTATGTTCTGTAGTGGCACTGTACACTGTACACTATGTTCTGTAGTAGCGCTGTGCACTGTAAATTGTGCTGTAGTGGCACTGTACACTGTGCACAATGGTCTGTAGTAGCACTGCACACTGTACACTATGTTCTGTAGTGACACAGTACACTGTACACTATGTTATGTAGCGGCACTGTACACTATATACTATGTTCTGTAGTAGCTCTGTACTCTGAACACAATGTTCTGTAGTAGCTGTTTACACTGTACACTGTACACTATGTTCTGTAGTAACACTGTACACTGTACAATATATGATATGTAGTGGCACTGCACAATATACACTATTTTCTGAAGTAGCAATGTATCCTGCACTCTATGTTCTGTAGTAGCATTGTATACTGTCTTCTCATGTTCTGTAGTAGCATTGTACACTGTACAGTATTTTCAAGCTCTGTTGTAGATTGTACACTCTACTCTTTCCATTCATGTTATGTAGTAGCACTGTACACTCTCTTTCCATGTTCTGAAGTAGCACTGTACACTGTCTTTCCATGTTCTGAAGTAGCACTGTACACTGTCTTTCCATGTTCTGAAGTAGCACTGTACACTGTCTTTCCATGTTCTGAAGTAGCACTGTACACTCTCTTTCCATGTTCTGAAGTAGCACTGTACACTGTCTTTCCATGTTCTGAAGTAGCACTGTACACTGAGTTTCCATGTTCTGAAGTAGCACTGTACACTGTCTTTCCATGTTCTGAAGTAGCACTGTACACTGTCTTTCCATGTTCTGAAGTAGCACTGTACACTGTCTTTCCTTGTTCTGAAGTAGCACTGTACACTGAGTTTCCATGTTCTGAAGTAGCACTGTACACTGTCTTTCCATGTTCTGAAGTAGCACTGTACACTGTCTTTCCATGTTCTGAAGTAGCACTGTACACTGTCTTTCCATGTTCTGAAGTAGCACTGTACACTGTCTTTCCATGTTCTGAAGTAGCACTGTACACTGTATTTCCTTGTTCTGAAGTAGCACTGTACACTGAGTTTCCATGTTCTGAAGTAGCACTGTACACTGTCTTTCCGTGTTCTGAAGTAGCACTGTACACTGTCTTTCCATGTTCTGAAGTAGCACTGTACACTGTATTTCCTTGTTCTGAAGTAGCACTGTACACTGAGTTTCCATGTTCTGAAGTAGCACTGTACACTGTCTTTCCATGTTCTGAAGTAGCACTGTACACTGTCTTTCCTTGTTCTGAAGTAGCACTGTACACTGAGTTTCCATGTTCTGAAGTAGCACTGTACACTGTCTTTCCATGTTCTGAAGTAGCACTGTACACTGTCTTTCCTTGTTCTGAAGTAGCACTGTACACTGTCTTTCCATGTTCTGAAGTAGCACTGTACACTGTCTTTCCATGTTCTGAAGTAGCACTGTACAATGTCTTTCCATGTTCTGTAGTAGCATTGTATACTGTCTTCTCATGTTCTGTAGTAGCATTGTACACTGTACAGTATTTTCAAGCTCTGTTGTAGATTGTACACTCTACTCTTTCCATTCATGTTATGTAGTAGCACTGTACACTCTCTTTCCATGTTCTGCAGTAGCACTGTACACTGTCTTTCAATGTTCTGAAGTAGCACTGTACACTGAGTTTCCATCATCTGAAGTAGCACTGTACACTGTCTTTCCATGTTCTGAAGTAGCACTGTACACTGTCTTTCCATGTTCTGAAGTAGCACTGTACACTGTCTTTCCTTGTTCTGAAGTAGCACTGTGCACTGTCTTTCCATGTTCTGAAGTAGCACTGTACACTGTCTTTCCATGTTCTGAAGTGGCATTGTACACTGTCTTTCCATGTTCTGAAGTAGCACTGTACACTGTCTTTCCATGTTCTGAAGTAGCACTGTACACTGTCTTTCCATGTTCTGAAGTAGCACTGTACACTGTCTTTCCTTGTTCTGAAGTAGCACTGTACACTGTCTTTCCATGTTCTGAAGTGGCATTGTACACTGTCTTTCCTTGTTCTGAAGTAGCACTGTACACTGTCTTTCCATGTTCTGAAGTAGCACTGTACACTGTCTTTCCTTGTTCTGAAGTGGCACTGTACACTGTCTTTCCATGTTCTGAAGTAGCACTGAACACTGTCTTTCCATGTTCTGAAGTAGCACTGTACACTGTCTTTCCATGTTCTGAAGTAGCACTGTACACTGAGTTTCTCTCTGAGCGAAATTTCCACAGCACTGGGAAGGTAAAGGCAAAGGGAAAGGTGCTCTTTTCTCTATTGCGACTTTTCCACCCATTGATAGATGCTCAAACCGCACACATTAACCGTCTGATAATCGGGCTACCTCTTTACATTACTTCAGCACCATCTCAACTCCATGGAGAGCATGCACACTGACACAGCCACGCTTTTCCCCCACGTGTTACACAGAATTCTGCAGAGCTACTGCCCTCTGACGTGACATTTCATATTGACAACAACGAACGCTGGCAGCATGTAACAACACAACATTCCGTATTGCTACATCATTCTGCAATGACGCAGCATCACTTTTTGATCACCCAAGGGCATCTTTCATCCATATTGATGTATTATCCATACTGATGCATCATCCATCCATACTAACGCATCATCCATCCATACTGACGCAACATCCATCTATACTGATGCATTATCCATTAATACTGATGCATCATCCATCTATACTGACGCATCATCCATCTACACTAACGTATCATTCATCCATACTGACGCATCATCCATTCACACTGACGCACCATACATCCATACTGAGGTATCATCCATCCACACTCACGTATCATTCATCCATACTGACGCAACATCCATACTAACGCAATGTACATACTGACGCATCATCCATGCATACTGACGTATCATCCATCCATACTGACGCAACATCCATACTAACGCAATGTACATACTGACGCATCACCCATCCATACTGACGCATCATCCATCCATACTGACGTATCACCCATCCATACTGACGCATCATCCATCCATACTGACGCATCATCCATCCATACGGACGTATCATCCATCCATACTGATGTATCATCCATCCACACTGACGCAACATCCATACTAACGCAATGTACATACTGACGCATCATCCATTTATCATCCATCCATACTGACACATCATCCATCCATACCGGCGCATCATCCATCCATACTGATGTATCATCCATCCATACTCACGAATCATCAACACACACTGACGCAACACCCATACTGACGCAATGTACATACTGACGCAACATAAATAATGACGCGACATACATATTGATGCAACATCCATACTGACGCAACATCCAATCATTCTGACGCAACATCCATACTGACGCAGCATCCATACAGATGCAACATCCATACTGACGCAGCATCCATACAGATGCAACATCCATACTGACGCAACATCCATACAGATGCAACATCCATACTGACGCAGCATCCATACAGATGCAACATCCATACTGACGCATCACCCATACTGAGGCAACATCCATACTGACGCAACATCCATTTTAACGTAATATCCATACTGACGCAACTTCCATCCTGATGCAACATCCACACTGACGCAACACCCACACTGACGCAAAATCTATACCGACGCAACATCCATACTGATGCCACATTCATACTGACCCAATGTACATACTAACGCAATATCCATACTGACACAACATACATACTGAAGCAACATCCATACTGATGCAACATTTATGATGACACATCATCCATTCTTACTGACGCAACAGCCATACTGATGCAACATCCATACTGATGCAACATCCATACTGATGCAACATCCATACTGATGCAACATCCATACTGACGCAACATTCATACTGACGTATCATCCTTTCTTACTGACGCAAAAGCCATACTGATGCAACATCCACACTGACGCAACAGCCTTACTGATGCAACATACACACTGTTGCAACATTCATACTGACGCATCATCCATTTTTACTGACGCAACAGCCATACTGATGCAACATCCAGTCATACAGATGCAAAATCCTCACTGACGAAACATCCAATCATACTGACGTAACATTTAATCATACTGACGCAACATCCATACTGACGCAACAGTTAATCATTCTGACACAACATCCATACTGACGCAACATTTAATCATACTGACGCAACATCCATACTGACGTAACATTTAATCATACTGACGCAACATCCATACTGACGCAACATTTAATCATTCTGACACAACCTCCATACTGACGCAACATCTAATCATTCTGACGCAAGATCTAATCATACTGACGCAACATCCAATCATACTGACGCAACATCCACAATGACGCAACATACAATTATACTGATACAACATCCAATCATACTGACGCTACATTCATACTGATGCAACATTCATACTGACGCAACATCCATACTGACGCAACATCAATTCTGATGCAACATTCATACTGATGCAGCATCCATATTGACGCAACATTCATACTGATGCAACATCCATACTGACGCAACATCCATACTGACGCAACATCCATACTGACGCAACATCCATACTGATGCAACATCCATACTGATGCAACATTCATACTAATGCAACATCCATACTGATGCAAAATCCAAACCGACGCAACATTCAATTATTCTGACGCATCATCCATCTGTAATAACGCAACATCCATCCATATTGACGCAATAACACAGTGACTCGATCAGTTTTGGAAACGAGAGACACTATAATATAGTAATTCTGTTGGAAACAAATGCAGCGCGTCCTAGCGGGTCGTAGTTGTGTCGTGACGCTCAGTCCCCAGGGAGACACGCATGGCATGACGTAGTGGTCCCCAGGGAGACACGCATGGCATGACGTAGTGGTCCCCAGGGAGACACGCATGGCATGACGTAGTGGTCCCCAGGGAGACACGCATGGCGTGACGTAGTGGTCCCCAGGGAGACACGCATGGCGTGACGTAGTGGTCCCCAGGGAGACACGCATGGCGTGACGTAGTGGTCCCCAGGGAGACACGCATGGCGGGACGTAGTGGTCCCCAGGGAGACACGCATGGCGTGACACTCAGTCCCCAGGGAGACACGCATGGCGTGACACTCAGTCCCCAGGGAGACACGCATGGCGTGACGTAGTGGTCCCCAGGGAGACACGCATGGCGTGACACTCAGTCCCCAGGGAGACACGCATGGCGTGACACTCAGTCCCCAGGGAAACACGCATGGCGTGACGTAGTGGTCCCCAGGGAGACACGCATGGCGTGACGTAGTGGTCCCCAGGGAGACACGCATGGCGTGACGTAGTGGTCCCCAGGGAGACACGCATGGCATGACGTAGTGGTCCCCAGGGAGACACGCATGGCGTGACGTAGTGGTCCCCAGGGAGACACGCATGGCGTGACGTAGTGGTCCCCAGGGAGACACGCATGGCGTGACACTCAGTCCCCAGGGAGACACGCATGGCGTGACACTCAGTCCCCAGGGAGACACACATGGCGGGACGTAGTGGTCCCCAGGGAGACACGCATGGCGTGACGTAGTGGTCCCCAGGGAGACACGCATGGCGTGACACTCTGTCCCCAGGGAGACGCGCATGGCGTGACACTCAGTCCCCAGGGAGATTCGCATGGCATGACGTAGTGGTCCCCAGGGAGACACGCATGGCGTGACGTAGTGGTCCCCAGGGAGACACGCATGGCGTGACGTAGTGGTCCCCAGGGAGACACGCATGGCGTGACACTCAGTCCCCAGGGAGACACGCATGGCGTGACGTAGTGGTCCCCAGGGAGACACGCATGGCGTGACGTAGTGGTCCCCAGGGAGACACGCATGGCGGGACGTAGTGGTCCCCAGGGAGACACGCAGGACGTGACACTCAGTCCCCAGGGAGACACGCATGGCGTGACGTAGTGGTCCCCAGGGAGACACGCATGGCGTGACACTCAGTCCCCAGGGAGACACGCATGGCGTGACGTAGTGGTCCCCAGGAAGACACGCATGGCGTGACGTAGTGGTCCCCAGGGAGACACGCATGGCATGACGTAGTGGTCCCCAGGGAGACACCTGTGGCGTGACGTAGTGGTCCCCAGGGAGACACGCATGGCGTGACACTCAGTCCCCAGGGAGACACGCATGGCGTGACACTCAGTCCCCAGGGAGACACGCATGGCGTGACGTAGTGGTCCCCAGGGAGACACGCATGGCGTGACGTAGTGGTCCCCAGGGAGACACGCATGGCATGACGTAGTGGTCCCCAGGGAGACACGCATGGCATGACGTAGTGGTCCCCAGGGAGACACGCATGGCGTGACACTCAGTCCCCAGGGAGACACGCATGGCGTGACGTAGTGGTCCCCAGGGAGACACGCATGGCGTGACACTCAGTCCCCAGGGAGACACGCATGGCGTGACACTCAGTCCCCAGGGAGACACGCATGGCGTGACACTCAGTCCCCAGGGAGACACGCATGGCGTGACGTAGTGGTCCCCAGGGAGACACGCATGGCGTGACACTCAGTCCCCAGGGAGACACGCATGGCGTGACGTAGTGGTCCCCAGGGAGACACGCATGGCGTGACACTCAGTCCCCAGGGAGACACGCATGGCGTGACGTAGTGGTCCCCAGGGAGACACGCATGGCGTGACACTCTGTCCCCAGGGAGACACGCATGGCATGACGTAGTGGTCCCCAGGGTGACACGCATGGTGTGACGTAGTGGTCCCCAGGGAGACACGCATGGCGTGACGTAGTGGTCCCCAGGGAGACACGCATGGCGGGACACTCAGTCCCCAGGGAGACACGCATGGCGGACGTAGTGGTCCCCAGGGAGACACGCATGGCGTGACGTAGTTGTCCCCAGGGAGACACGCATGGCGTGACGTAGTGGTCCCCAGGGAGACACGCATGGCGTGACGTAGTGGTCCCCAGGGAGACTCGAATTGCGTGACGTAGTGGTCCCCAGGGAGACATGCATGGCGTGACGTAGTGGTCCCCAGGGAGACACGCATGGCGTGACGTAGTGGTCCCCAGGGAGACACGCATGGCGTGACGTAGTGGTCCCCAGGGAGACTCGAATTGCGTGACGTTGTGGTCCCCAGGGAGACACGCATGGCGTGACGTAGTTGTCCCCAGGGAGACACGCATGGCGGGACGTAGTGGTCCCCAGGGAGACACGCATGGCGGGACGTAGTGGTCCCCAGGGAGACACGCATGGCGTGACGTAGTGGTCCCCAGGTAGACACGCATGGCGTGACACTCTGTCCCCAGGGAGACACGCATGGCATGACGTAGTGGTCCCCAGGGAGACACGCATGGCGTGACACTCTGTCCCCAGGGAGATACTCATGGCATGACGTAGTGGTCCCCAGGGAGACACGCATGGCGTGACACTCAGTCCCCAGGGAGACACGCATGGCGTGACGTAGTGGTCCCCAGGGAGACACGCATGGCATGACGTAGTGGTCCCCAGGGAGACACGCATGGCGTGACGTAGTGGTCCCCAGGGAGACACGCATGGCGTGACACTCTGTCCCCAGGGAGATACTCATGGCATGACGTAGTGGTCCCCAGGGAGACACGCATGGCGTGACGTAGTGGTCCCCAGGGAGACACGCATGGCGTGACGTAGTGGTCCCCAGGGAGACACGCATGGCGTGACGTAGTGGTCCCCAGGGAGACACGCATGGCGTGACGTAGTGGTCCCCAGGGAGACACGCATGGCGTGACGTAGTGGTCCCCAGGGAGACACGCATGGCGTGACGTAGTGGTCCCCAGGGAGACACGCATGGCGTGACACTCAGTCCCCAGGGAGACACGCATGGCGTGACGTAGTGGTCCCCAGGGAGACACGCATGGCGTGACGTAGTGGTCCCCAGGGAGACACGCATGGCGTGACACTCAGTCCCCAGGGAGACACGCATGGCGTGACGTAGTGGTCCCCAGGGAGACACGCATGGCGTGACGTAGTGGTCCCCAGGGAGACACGCATGGCATGACGTAGTGGTCCCCAGGGAGACACGCATGGCGTGACGTAGTGGTCCCCAGGGAGACACGCATGGCATGACGTAGTGGTCCCCAGGGAGACACGCATGGCGTGACACTCAGTCCCCAGGGAGACACGCATGGCGTGACGTAGTGGTCCCCAGGGAGACACGCATGGCGAGACGTAGTGGTCCCCAGGGAGACACGCATGGCGTGACACTCAGTCCCCAGGGAGACACGCATGGCGTGATGTAGTGGTCCCCAGGGAGACACGCATGGCGTGACGTAATGGTCCCCAGGGAGACACGCATGGCGTGACGTAGTGGTCCCCAGGGAGACACGCATGGCGTGATGTAGTGGTCCCCAGGGAGACACGCATGGCGTGATGTAGTGGTCCCCAGGGAGACACGCATGGCGTGACGTAGTGGTCCCCAGGGAGACACGCATGGCGTGACACTCAGTCCCCAGGGAGACACGCATGGCGGGACGTAGTGGTCCCCAGGGAGACACGCATGCCATGACGTAGTGGTCCCCAGTCAGACACGCATGGAGTGACGTAATGATCCCGAGGGAGTCACGCATGACGAGACACTCAGTCCCCAGGGAGACACGCATGGCGTGACGTAGTGGTCCCCAGGGAGACACGCATGGCGTGACACTCAGTCCCCAGGGAGACACGCATGGCGGGACGTAGTGGTCCCCAGGGAGACACGCATGGCGTGACACTCAGTCCCCAGGGAGACACGCATGGCGGGACGTAGTGGTCCCCAGGGAGACACGCATGGCGGGACGTAGTGGTCCCCAGGGAGACACGAATGGCGTGACGTAATTGTCCCCAGGGAGACACGCATGTTGTGACGTAGTGGTCCCCAGGGAGACACGCATGGCGTGACACTCAGTCCCCAGGGAGACACGCATGGCGTGACGTAGTGGTCCCCAGGGAGACACGCATGGCGTGACGTAGTGGTCCCCAGGGAGACACGCATGGCGTGACGTAGTGGTCCCCAGGGAGACACGCATGGCGTGACGTAGTGGTCCCCAGGGAGACACGCATGGCGAGACGTAGTGGTCCCCAGGGAGACACGCATGGCGTGACGTAGTGGTCCCCAGGGAGACACGCATGGCGTGACGTAGTGGTCCCCAGGGAGACACGCATGGCGTGACGTAGTGGTCCCCAGGGAGACACGCATGGCGTGACACTCAGTCCCCAGGGAGACACGCATGGCGTGACACTCAGTCCCCAGGGAGACACGCATGGCGTGACACTCAGTCCCCAGGGAGACACGCATGGCGGGACGTAGTGGTCCCCAGGGAGACACGCATGGCGGGACGTAGTGGTCCCCAGGGAGACACGCATGGCGTGACACTCAGTCCCCAGGGAGAC
>JAWQFJ010034109.1:27500-47500 GCA_034096865.1 Theodoxus fluviatilis | reverse complement strand
GTACTAGCTCATCGGTCTCCCTGTCGCTCCAGCTTTCCAACTTAGGCATTCGTCCCACAACTTCTGCAACAGTTATCACACATTACAAACGTGGTAGTTATGTGAAATTTCTGTACTTTGCGTGCTGGACTGTATTTAGGTTTATTTACGACAACGTGGCGCTTTACGTAAAACGCCGATTTGCTCAGCTTCATGGTGCTCCTGCATGTGTACAAATTATTCGTGTATTTTGTTGCTGTTGTAATTTAATTGAGTACAAACTGTCGTAAGTGCAGTGGTAAGAATTTATGAAAACGCCGCCCTTATGTCATCCATTGCCACGCGCAATGAGCCGATTAGATATTTGTGCCACTTTAGTGATTACTTTAATTTCAAAGCAAATACCTACAGATACAAACATATCACATGTACATCCACAAAAGGGACTGGGAAGGAGAACGATAATGAGAAGATAAGGAGATACTCAAGTGCAATGTACGATAAAACTAAATGCCTGCGTCCAGGGATTTTTTCCCCTCACTTCACTGTATTTCTTTCTGCATTTTCTTTGTCATCTTCTCCAACATTAAGTCATCTCCTTATCTCGTTCTTAGGAGTGTTTAAACCTCCATCAGCATGGGCAATGCTTTATTTCAATCTCTTCCTACTCGTGCTTTTCCATAGTATATGTACGGCGTGTAGCTAGGTGAACCATGAGAAAAACTGATCGCTGAAATTCTTACACTATACATGTATGTGTGCCCATAATGCTTCACTGCTTCCTCCCCCGCAGATCTGGACGCATCTCCCGAGGAGAAGACAATGACGAACGGCAATGGCGAGACCTTGAAGACAGAGAGCTTGGACGATAACGAGAGCAACGACAACACCAAGAGCGATGCCGGGGCGGAGGAGAAGACAGGGGAAGACAAGACGGCAGAGGAAGGGGGAGAAGAGTCGGCAGACCCCAAGAGGAAGAAGAGGAGGAACAGGACGACGTTCACCAGCTTCCAGCTGGAGGAGATGGAGCGTATCTTCCAGAAGACGCACTACCCCGACGTCTACGCCAGGGAACAGCTCGCCCTCAGGTGCAACCTGACTGAAGCCCGTGTCCAGGTCAGTCTCTCTCTCGCGTGCTGCCTGCTGTAGTGTCGTTCTTGTGTTGCCGTGTCTGTAGTCTGTGACTTTTTGTTACAGTGTCTCTCTTGTGTTGCCGTGTCTGTGACTTTTTGTTGCAGTGTCTTTCTTGTGTTGCCGTGTCTGTAGTTTGTGACATTTTGTTACAGTGTCTCTCTTGTGTTGCCGTGTCTGTGACTTTTTGTTACAGTGTCTCTCTTGAGTTGCCGTGTCTGTGACTTTTTGTTGCAGTGTCTTTCTTGTGTTGCCGTGTCTGTGACTTTTTGTTACAGTGTCATTCTTGTGTTGCCGTGTCTGTGACGTTTTGTTGCAGTGTCTTTCTTGTGTTGCCGTGTCTGTGACTTTTTGTTGCAGTGTCTTTCTTGTGTTGCCGTGTCTGTGACTTTTTGTTGCAGTGTCTTTCTTGTGTTGCCGTGTCTGTGACGTTTTGTTGCAGTGTCTTTCTTGTGTTGCCGTGTCTGTGACTTTTTGTTGCAGTGTCTTTCTTGTGTTGCCGTGTCTGTGACGTTTTGTTGCAGTGTCTTTCTTGTGTTGCCGTGTCTGTGACTTTTTGTTGCAGTGTCTTTCTTGTGTTGCCGTGTCTGTGACTTTTTGTTGCAGTGTCTTTCTTGTGTTGGCGTGACTGTGACTTTTTGTTGCAGTGTCTTTCTTGTGTTGCCGTGTGTGTGACTTTTTGTTGCAGCGTCTTTCTTGTGTTGCCGTGTGTGTGACTTTTTGATGCAGCGTCTTTCTTGTGTTGCCGTGCCTGTAGTCTGTGACTTTTTGTGGCAGTGTCTCTCCTGTGTTGCCGTTGTCTGTGACTTTTTGTCGCAGTGTCTCTCCTGTGTTGCCGTTGTCTGTGACTTTTTGTCGCAGTGTCTCTCCTGTGTTGCCGTTGTCTGTGACTTTGTGTTGCAGTGTCTCTCCTGTGTTGCCGTTGTCTGTGACTTTTTGTCGCAGTGTCTCTCTTGTGTTGCCGTTGTCTGTGACTTTTTGTCGCAGTGTCTCTCCTGTGTTGCCGTTGTCTGTGACTTTGTGTTGCAGTGTCTCTCCTGTGTTGCCGTTGTCTGTGACTTTTTGTGGCAGTGTCTCTCCTGTGTTGCCGTTGTCTGTGACTTTGTGTTGCAGTGTCTCTCCTGTGTTGCCGTTGTCTGTGACTTTTTGTGGCAGTGTCTCTCCAGTGTTGCTGTTGTCTGTGACTTTTTGTCGCAGTGTCTCTCCTGTGTTGCCGTGTCTGTAGTCTGTGACTTTTTGTGGCAGTGTCTCTCCTGTGTTGCCGTGTCTGTGACTTTTTGTTGCAGTATCTCTCCTGTGTTGCCGTGTCTGTGACGTTTTGTCACAGTGTCTCTTCTGTGTTGTCGTGTCTGTAGACTGTGACTTTTTGTCGCAGTGTCTCTCCTGTGTTGCCGTTGTCTGTGACGTTTTGTCGCAGTGTCTCTCCTGTGTTGTCGTGTCTGTAGACTGTGACTTTTTGATGCAGTGTCTTTCTTGTGTTGCCGTGTCTGTAGTCTGTGACTTTTTGTCGCAGCGTCTTTCTTGTGTTGCCGTGTCTGTGACTTTGTGTTGCAGTGTCTCTCCTGTGTTGCCGTTGTCTGTGACTTTTTGTCGCAGTGTCTCTCCAGTGTTGCCGTTGTCTGTGACTTTTTGTCGCAGTGTCTCTCCAGTGTTGCCGTTGTCTGTGACTTTTTGTCGCAGTGTCTCTCCTGTGTTGCCGTTGTCTGTGACTTTTTGTCGCAGTGTCTCTCCAGTGTTGCCGTTGTCTGTGACTTTTTGTCGCAGTGTCTCTCCAGTGTTGACGTTGTCTGTGACTTTTTGTGGCAGTGTCTCTCCTGTGTTGCCGTTGTCTGTGACTTTTTGTCGCAGTGTCTCTCCAGTGTTGACGTTGTCTGTGACTTTGTGTTGCAGTGTTGTATCTGAATGCAGTCACTCTTTGGCTTGCTGGTTTTCAATATCTGCTGTATATTCAGTCCCCGTTCCCATGTTTCTGCGTGTTGTGTTGCTGGATTATTATCATCACTATGTTGCGGCGTCGCAGTCCTTATTTCTTACTTGCTGTTTTGTTGTGCTGTATCGTCTGAAGTCCTTGTACCAAAAGTACTGCTGTGTTGCTTTGCCTGCAGTTCCGGTTGTGTTGCTTCACTGCAGGGTCTACAGAACATGTTCCTGTGTTGCTGTGTTACAGTGTCTGAATGTTTATAGTTCCTGCCATTATGTTGCTGTGTTGCTGTGTGTCTCCAGTTCCTGTTTTCGAGTTCATGTGTTGCTGTATTGATGTGTTGCTGTATTGATGTGTATCTGTATTGATGTGTTGGTGTATTGATGTGATGCTGTATTGATGTGATGCTGTATTGATGTGTTGCTGTATTGATGTGTTGCTGTATTGATGTGTTGCTGTATTGATGTGTTGCCGTATTGATGTGTTGCCGTATTGAAGTGTTGCCGTATTGATGTGTTGCTGTATTGAAGTGTTGCTGTATTGAAGTGTTGCTGTATTGATGTGTTGCTGTATTGAAGTGTTGCTGTATTGAAGTGTTGCTGTATTGATGTGTTGCTGTACCATCCATCCCTTTGGATCTTTCCCCACGCTCGTGTGAGCAATGGACGTTACCCAGTTATCATCTGTTCTAACATTAGGGTTATAAAGTGCGCAGTTTGCTGATGCAGTACAAATGCGCATGTGTGGAAATACTGTTCCAGATGCCCATTCAACGATGGACTTACACTGTATAAGCAGTCTTGATACACAGCATACTGTCTCGAGTGCAATTGTTTACTTGCACCGCTGTCAGCATTCCCCTGCGATGTGCGATGCTCTTCGTGTTGCATCCACTTCTGGTCCATATACGTTCTACACAACATTGATACATGGGCATCAATTTTGTATGTTCTTCTCTTTCTTCTCTTCTTTCTTCTCTCTTTTTTCTTTCTTTCTTCTCTCTCTCTCTCTCTCTCTCTCTCTCTCTCTCTCTCTCTCCCTCTCTCTCTCCCTCTCTCTCTCTCTCTCTCTCTCCGCTTCTCTCCCCTCTCCCCTCTCTCTCCTCTCCTCTCTCTCTCTTCTCTCCACTCTCTCTCTCCCTCTCCTCCCTCTCTCCTCTCTCTATCTCTCTCTCTCTCTCACCCCTCTCTCATCCTCTCTCTCCCCTCCTCTCTCTACTCTCTCTCTCTCTCCCCCCTCTCTCTCTCCTCTCTTTTCTTCTCCTCCTCTCCTCCCTCTCTCTCTCTGCCTGTGAGGGGTGGGGTGGTGGTGTTGTATTGCTTCCTTAGAATACAATATTTGTATACAAGCGTTGATAACATACAAAAATCATAACTGTGGATGAATATTTAATTTCTATAGAAGAACCAACGTTCCAGAAATCTCTTGTGTTTCTTTAAGTATATTCATCATATTATGGTAGAATATGTTAAACAAATTGGTTATTATCACAAACTGTTATAAATTTATCATAGCAAGATCGCACAAACTGTGAAACAAAATAGCTTATGGAGAATGCGGGTTCGAAGTATGCTCATTATGTTGATCATTATTGCCAACGCCAGAATGTGATTTGCATAGATAGACAGAATAAATGAATGAAGTGAAGAGAACGACAGGGAAAGAAATGTAGATGAGAGGAGAGAGTGGTATGTGGGCGAGGTGGGAGGGATGGGGGTGGGGGGTGGGAATGGGGTGGGGTGGGTGCCATAACACCCAAGACTATAGGCCCTTGTACGTGGAGTTTGACGCTGCAGGAGAGGTGGGGAGGAGGGGGGGGGGGGGGGGGTATTCCACAATACAGGAGGCCGCCATCGCGGGGGACGCTGTTAGAGAGGGCGCGAGTGCCCGTATGTCAAACCTCGGCCAACTTCAGAAGACCTCAGTGAAGGAGAGAGGGGTGGGTATGGTTTGGCGTGAGTAGGGGGAAGGGAGGGGGAAGAAGAGAGGCTGAATAGAGGTGAGTTGGTGAGGAAGAAAGGGAAGTAGGGGCGTGGTGGGTGCGGTGGATGCAGATGGGGGAAGGGGGATGGAGAGAACAGAGATTTTTGCATCAATATAAACAAGGAACTAATTCATAGACTGTTGCTATTCTGTGTGAAAGTGGATAAAAGTGTGTAAATGTAAGTTATAAAATTGAGGCAAAGAACGGCTGTGTTGAGGAGGTGTGTGTGTGTAGGCGAGAGAGAATGAGGGGGAGGGCCCTTCAAGAGGCAGTCCTGATCATTCCAGACAGGTCTAACGATTCAGACACAATGTTTCCATGTCGCCACGTCTCATGCATGCTCTAGTCGTGACTCTGTCTCTTCGTGCGCTCACCAGCCATTAATTCCAACTCGAGTATTTTTGCTGTCTTCAGTTTTACAGTTTTACTCGTGTTTAAAACTGTAGACACCAATTCGAATTGTTGCCTGCAGTTTTCCACACATGGTGCTGTGTCAAAGACAAGAAATTGCAGAAATTACATTAATTGTAAGACCTGTTCCACAGGCATCTGCCGTTATCCTGAATGCAATCTATGCAGGTCAATGCTTATCTGCAAATAATGTGAAGAATGTTCATAAAGATGAAGTGCAAATGAAGTTTAAAAATATATCAGCAATCGATCTCCATGTTCCGCTGCCATTTAACCTCCTTACTTCTACCTCTAATCGCCTGTCCCATTCTTCTACTCTTTCCGTCACTCTTCTTCTTAATTGTGACTTGACATCTCTATCTTCTCACTACTGGCCAGAGTTGTGGTGGTGGTGGTGGTGTGTGTGTATATATGTGTGTGTGTGTGTATGTGTGTATGTGTGTATGTGTGTGTGTGTATGTGTGTGTATGTGTGTGTGTGTGTGTGTATGTGTGTGTGTGTGTGTGTGTTTTGTGGGGTTTTGTTTGGGGGGGGGAGGATGGGAGAAGTGGAGTTTAAAGTTAGAGAAAGAAGGCATGATAAGAAGGGAAACAAGAGAGTGGGAGTGGGGGGGGGGGGGGGGGGGGTGGGAACTGTTGGGAGGAAAAGGAGAGAGGGGTGGTGGAGGGAGAGACTCTAGCTACAGCTGAGGTACATTACTGTGGCCAGCAGGGGGCGCTGAGCTGCTCACCAGGGGGCGTGGCAGGGAAGGACCGTCACTCTGTCTGACCAGACCCATGGCCTCATTAGCATGGCGCAATGTCGGGTAGAGCGCCTGTCTGGTGCTGAGGCTCTCAGTAGAAATGTGGAGGACAAAGACATCCTCCTCTCTTCCTTGGGGGAGAGGGGGGGGGGGGGGGCGGGATGGGATGGCAACACAGATGTGAGGGGAGGGGCTTGGGAAGAGGAGGCAGAAGTAGGAAGTCAGCCTTGTTGCCTGCATCAGAGGAGCAGCAGTGGTACTCAATCACGGGATTGAGGTTTTCTGCTTTCTTTCTCTACCTGTGCAATTCATGAATGTTGTAGATGTTCAACAGTCAAATATAGGTTCAGGAAAGAAATCAACTATCAAACTTAAGATGTTGTTGCAAGTTTGTTTTGTTTGATTTTTTGCTTCTTTGCTTCTTAGTGCTATATATTGACAAAAGAGAGTGGTTGGCGGGGTCGGATTGACAAGATAGCCATTTTCTACATTTGTTCGAACGTAGAGCTTTGAATGGTTGGTCGAATCATAGCTCAGTCTGAAAATTTACACCGGATCGAATCAACTACTGAAAACGGTTACGTAGTTTTGTCGTAGAAATATTTTATCATACTGAATGTTCTTGCTATATTTGGGTTTATTAATGCAGTAAAACTGCATCTTCATTAGATTTTAATTTTACTTCGTGGTAAAGAAATATCATATTTAACTATCATTTACATATTAAAGAAGGAATAAATACCAAACACTACTAATGTGCCTGAAATCTGCATTTTACGCGCTTGCACACTCCGCATATTTTGTCTTCAGCTGTCTTGCAGGAAACATAAAATGCTTTTTAATTTTCACCTACATTCCATACACGACTATTTCCCAAGAGAACTCCTCTCACTCTTCACTGTGATTCACGACAATACTTGGAACCTCAAGTTGGCGGGAAAGTCAGAGGAGACGACTATTGCCGAGTCAGCCTCATTAACCTCTTCATCGGAGGAGGCGGGAAGAGCGTGTGCGAGCGGGGATCGTCTAGACTGGGAGAGAGACGAGCTCTCCTCCCACTTGGGGCTAATGGACCGTGCCGAGATGGGCGATCCCCGTTTGATTGAAGCCGGAAACACTCGGAACCAATGTCTCGGAAACTCCCGAGCTTGGCCCGCCGCTTGACCCCCGCGCTTTCATCTTGCGACCTCTCGCCAAGTCTCGCTTCCGAGACGAGACCCCAACAAGTGCCTTCAAGGGGAGTAATGGCTGGGCTAGCGGGACGGAAGACTCATGGCCTGACATCCAGGCTTCAAGCTCCGGTTCCGTCACAGCGCAGTTGTGTGCACGTACAGTCTTCAGGAGTTGAGGCAAGATCTTCCCAAGCAGGGCTGTGTGCGCGTGTGACCTCGTTCCGAGAAGACCTGATACACGCTAATGACTGACTGCGGGCCATGGCGGCGGAAGCTGAGGAAAATGGAGAATTGTGGGATGCGAAGACAGGCAAAAACAAGCTAGTTTTTTGTGACGTCACTCAATACGATACGCCAATGAAGATATTGGTGGGAAGCTTTGTCGTACTTTTTCAGATAGCTCTTGAGTATCGGGCACAAGATGCAACTAGCTCAGGCTTCTTCTTTTTCAGAAGAAATTTTGAAGAGCCATCTCGATCACCTTCCGTTAATGCAATTGTTGTTATGAAAGTAATCGCTCGTCTAGTGCACCTGTCATTCTAAGTCGGTCATGAAAAAGTATACGTTTCATCACATGATTCCCGTCAAATCTGTGTTTGAACGAGAAGTTGGAACCATTTGTGTAGCTTCCATGCAACATTAAAGTAAACAAACCCTTGTAGAAAAGGAAGGACATGCCCTTCTCTTTAAGACATAAAAAAACTTTTCTCATTTGAAATCTTATTCAAGGAAAAGGTTATACATTTTATCTTCTGAGTATTCCATCGATAACCGTTTAAATGTCACTTGAAAAGAATGCATTTTCCCCATGTGAAATGTCAGTGATTGCTGCCGTAAAGATTTCTACTCTATAAATTATTAATTCTTATAAATAGCATTTTTCCGAAGTGCAAAAGTCCTGAGTATCATCATTAAGCTGTCACTTGTGATACAGACAAATGAAGTCATCCGTGATTCCAATTCCGACTTTGTTCTTTAGTCAAAATTTAAACTCCATTTCTTTTCTGTTGGTAAAAGAAAAGCATGAAATTTCCCATTAGTCGTCGAACTCTTTTTCGCCGATGTTGATTGAGATTGTCGGTCGTCGAGTAGATGATAAAGCTTTATTCTCTTGTCCTTTACCTAGCACCTCACAACCTCTTTTTCAATACGCACGTGTGTGTGATGTGTAATGTTGATGGTTTGGTTGTGGCTGTATCGTTATCACAATCCGCTTCACCTCGAGCTCATGGCCAGGCGATACTTTGCTTGAAGCACATTGTATGACGGAAAAACTATCATAAAATAAGTCACTTTTTCGTTCGTCTGTCTTGGACTAAAAGTCGATATTTGGATTCAATGTGTGGATTGTCGACTGCAGGCGATACGCTTGAACCCATGCATGAGGTCTGAGACGGTCGTAAGAAACATATTATAAACAAGTTTGAAGGGATGGGAAACGTAGCGGAACACGCGGTAGCTGCCCCTGGGAAGCGATTTGGAAGTGATCTGCTGGCGTGCGCTTTGCTTCTTCTCCCGACCCGGAAGCGTGCTCCAATCTATTTGTCTTGCCTGACATTTTTTCCATGGGTCCAACACGCGACTTTCATTTGCTCCTCCTGCAACTCATTGCCCATATCAAAATGATAAATATTCCGGAGACCACGTGTATCCGGCCGCCTCGTTCTGGTGCCAGGCGTCAGCTTCCTGTTTGGAAGGCCTGGCGATTAGCTCGCTCGTTGCCTTTGTCAGTTTCTGTATATCATCTCGCGCAGCACGAGCGCAGAACAAACAAATTCCCATCACCCAATGGCGACCTGGACTGGTTAGCGCTCTCTCCTTGTGAGTTGCGTCAAGATTTTTCTCACTTCGTTTCGCGCTCCTCGCTGCCGAATACATAGCTCGTTAGCGGCGAGACCTCGGGAGGAAATCTCGCGAGAAATTAGATTGGCCTACGTTCGGTCGGTTTACATATTTAATTCCTCTCTCGCACGCTCTGGCCCATGTCGCTAACGGTGTTTAACCAAAACAAATTGGAGCTGATGAATGCAGAGCCCGTTAACTCGTTATGATAATTCGATTATTTTAATACGCAAATTAGTCGAGGGCCGGGGCAGGGGAATCAGCCGCTAAGCAGTCTAATACTTGGCAGCGTTGCAGCCTTCCGCATGTCTGTCTTCAGTTTGCTATTTCCTTGGTGGTTTTTTCTTTCTTTCTTCCTGTCGTTGTCAAATCTCCTCTGCTCTTAAAAAGTATATCTTCATGGGTCAGCCCACGTAGATGTCAAACTCAAGTAAACTCAGTCAAACTGTCCACTCGACAATCTTCCCGCCTGTTTAAGGTCTTTTTGTGTGGTTTTGTGAATGCGCGCTCGCGCACCCGCATGTATGTCAGTATACTCATTAGTGAGTAGGTGCGAGCGTGAGTGTACTTGTGCATATGTGAATAAGTACGTTTTTGGTGTGTGCGTGCGTGTGTGTGCGTGTGTGTGTGTGTGTGTGTGTGTGTGTGTGTGTGTGTGTGTGTGTGTGTGTGTCTGTGTATCTGTGTGTGTCTGTGTATGTCTGTGTGTGTGTGTCTGTGTGTGTGCATGAATGAGTGTGTACGTGTGTGCATGTGTTGATGAGCATGTGTGGGTGCGCGTGCGTGCGTGTGTGGATATGTGCGTGCGTGCATGCATGCATGCTCACGCTCGTGCCAGCACGGTCGCGCACTTGTGTGAATGTGTGTACCTTTGTCCACGCGTTCACGTTTGTGTGTGAGTTTCCGCAAGCATGCATGTATAAGCGTGCGCGCTCGCGAAGGTGTGTGTGCGCGCGCGCGCGTGCTATGCATGTGTGGATATGTCCATCCGTCTGTCTGTCGTTCTCTCTGTCTGTCTGTCCGGCCGGCCGGCCGTCCGTACCGTCCGTTCCTCTCTCTCTCTCTCTCTCTCTCTCTCTCTCTCTCTCTCTCTCTTTCACTCACTCACTCACTCACTCACTCACTCACACACACACACACACACACACACACACACACACACACACACACACACACACACACACACACACACACACACACACACACACACACACACACACAAATACACTCAATGACATATTTGCAGAGATCGTATCCGATCTTTTGACTTTATCCATTTATTTCAAAGATGAGATTAAATGATCGATGTTATTTGCTAGAATTTAATCACTCGGGCACTACACTTAAAACGATTCATAGATAAATAAGAAATGAAAGGAATAGGCCTAATATATACGGATTTTCCTATCTATAGATTGATTTTCAAAGGCGAAACAGTGCTATTTGCTTTCAAATAATCATTACTAGCTTCGCCTTTCACCGAAATTTCAAGATAATCATTTTCTGAACACAATTGCCGCAGCAAATGTCATATTTTAGACTTAACTAAAACAGCAGACAGGTAATTTTTCATGACAGAACTCGACCGTTAAAGTATGTATATAGGAATGCATTTTCTTTTTTATCTTGAATTTGCTTGTTTAGGCCCGTCGCACACTAGGCGTCCATTTGTGACGCAAGCTGCTTGCGTCCTACGGCGCTTGGCCGCTAGCTGTGAGCCGCTTGCGTCCTCATCTCGCACACTCGCAGCTTGACGCGAGCGGCACTTGCCATATTTGGAAAGTCTCGCGCAGAAACCGAGACTCACCGAGAAAACCTGTATTGACGCGTTAGAATCATCGCGTCGCTCGACTGACACTGCAGTCTTTCTGTGCTGAGTTATGGGGGAACTGCAACTGCGTAAAATGATATCGTGTGATAATTATTTCTTCCAATGATGTCACTTGACAGGTGAGAGAGTAGACTCGATCTGTCAGAGTTGACCGCTCGCTTGTTGTTGTCACCGTGACCTACTCAGCGTGTCCCGGTTGTTGATGTCAATCGCGACCACTACTCGACTGCTTCGCGTTCAGTTTTCGACCACTTCGAATACCTGTCGCAGGCTCTACTTAGGGTGACTGTGGTGCCGAGCCTGATATTTCTCTAGGCTGTCGATGTGTTATTTATAGTGTTAAGCAAGGTTTCTGCGTGTGTATTCGTCTGTGACGATCTCTGCTGTCCCGTTGTAAATAGGTGCCACTCGATCAAGCGATTGATCCGTGTGTGTGTTTGTTTGTGTGTGTGTGTGTGTGTGTGTGTGTGTGTGTGTGTGTGTGTGTGTGTGTGTGTGTGTGTGTGTGTGTGTGTGCGTGTGAGTGTGTTTGTGTGTGTGTGTGTGTTTGTGTGTGTGTGTGTGTGTGTGTGTGTGTGTGTGTGTGTTGTGTGTCCATGTGTGTGTGTGTCTGTGTGTACGTCAGTTTATGTTTGCCTGTGTGTATGTTTGTGTGCGAGACTGTGTGTGTGTGTGTGTGTGTGTGTGTGTGTGTGTGTGTGTGTGTGTGTGTGTGTGCGTTCCTGTGCTGTGTTGTCAAAAGCTACTCTTCTCATGATTTTTATTAAAAGCAGTTGAATGCTCTATGAAGAAATTATCAGAGCAGCGGTATTCAACATACGTTCCGTCACATGACCATAGCCACAATGATGATTGATAGTGCAAATATTTAACAACCAAGTAACTACGGTCAAAACAAAAATTGAATAGTACTGATTATTACCAAGTCATTTGTTCATTGCAGACGACAGCACTCATCAAATATTTGGAAGGGGTTACAAGTGAGCAACAAGCAAGCAGCAAATATGTAATTCAAGTAAATGTAACTTTTTGTAATGTAAGAGCTGTTTCTTCTCTTCTCTGAGGTAATAACAACAAAAAAGGTGACACGTGCACAATATCACTGCAATGTAGATTAGAAATTAACACTCCGACACGTTGGGAGCCGTGAAAATTCTAGGCTGCAATGCAGTGTGTGGATTACTTCTAATCATCTCAGTTCCGAGTTCAGTTTCTGCAGGACCTTCGACTTCGTAGAAAACTTTATCACCCCTTGTAATGGCATCACTGTTTTTAACAGCTAAACTACGGAGATAAAAGATACATCAGCACTGCATCATTTGAATAACATGTTTAATCGAACGCTGACGAAAACTATGCCGAAATTTCAAACTTACCACTCCAGTCTTTCTTCATCTCCACCCCAATCCACAGGAGACTCTCCCGGGTCTTGTCACGATCAAATGGCCACGTCCAAGCGTCTAGGCGCTCGGAAATAGAGACGACCCTACTTCCAAGCGCCTGACGCTTGGACGCAAGCGGCTGGGCGCGGGCAGCCGAATCAGCCGGCGGCTACCCTCGCACACTGTACTGCGCGTTCAAAATACGCCAGCTGCTTGGCTGCTTGGCTGCTTGGACGCCTAGTGTGCGACGGGCCTTACCAGCTCTGATTGGTTTTTGCATGTTTGTCACGAGGTCGAAAGATTTTCACATTTTTCATGTTGACGACTTGAACTTAATTGAAGGGGTCGATTTCACACGCCACTGACTATAATCAAAACTGTACTGAACAGAATGCGAGCATGCGATGGAAAATAGCGATATGTAGAGGTTTCCGCTGAGGAATTCGTAACACACTGTTGCAACACACGTTTCCGCACATTCAGACTGTTTCATCATCCCAGTGTTAAAGAAGATGAGCGACATAATAGTTTCATCACGTATTTTCCCCCAAGAGTGACAGTGTAAATATGAGTCGTGGATAGCGTGATTTCGTATTTTTGTGAACACTGAACTTGCAAAAGAAGCCACTAAATGTCACTTATCAAAAGTGCTTAACGTAATTCAGCATTCAACTTTCCGAGAATATTTTGGCATACATCTCAAGTAAAGTGATTTGCTCATAACACATATGTCCAGCTGAAGTAATTTCGTCTGATTCGGTTACTGCATGCCTGAGCTAGGCAAGATTACACTTTGACAAGTTGACTGTATTCTAAAATGTATCTACCGATGATAGCATATTATTTGAAAGTTTACAAAATTAATGCGCATTTCGATATTTTCTTGTCTGGGCTACAAGCTGCCTATTCCTCACCAACACATTCTTGTCGAACTACATGCACGCACGCACGCACGCACGCAGAGCGCACAGATTTACACACATGTACGCATTTGCGCTCATTCATACATACGCACACACATACGGACGCGCACATATTCATACACAAACATACACACACAACTAGACATTTAGAATGTCATCATTGCAAAACCTTCCGTCGCCAATATAACATTTGGAATAAAGATAATTATATACCTATTACACACTACACCACTACTTATTTAATTTGAAAAATAAACAATAAATCATACGATGAAAATGTTTAACTGTTTTCACTCATTGAAGTATCATTTTGATAAATGAAATTTCATATGGAGGCCACTCATCTTGGAAGGTGTATTGTAGTGAAGTCTCCATTGTCTTCCTTAAAACTGAGTAACCACTTAAGTGTTACTAATCACCTGCCCTTGCTGTCAGCAGGGACAGTGTGCGTACTGTCTTGGAGAAAAGTTGGTCTGGCTGTATGCATACGTACTTGCACTCTAGTTGCGCTTTGCGTTGCGTACGTGTATGCAAGAGTGTGAGTGTGCCCGCAAACATGCGTGCTGCGTAGGCGCACGCGCACATATGCGTACGCACGTGTGCATTCGTATGTGTGTGCGTGCGATCATGTGTGTGTGCGTGTGCGTGTTATCGTGCTTGTGAATTCCTGTCCATGGATACGTCGAGAGAAAGCGGGAAATTAGCTTTTTGCGTGCGTTTGTACGTGCATGCATGTCCACTTATATATGTACGCACGCTTGTGTGTTCTATCGTGAATGCATGCTCGCAAAATGCACACTACATCCGCGGGTTCCTTTGGAGTTCTTTTTTGGTTTGTCTTTTAGGAGTTAGGTTTTTCCCCCCTAATGCAGATTCGTTGCTTCTTATTAATACAATTTTCCGCTGCTTTGCATGAGTAGGGGAGAGTGTGTGATCATTGGCCGGATTACTTCATGGCGAATCATTTCCATTGAATTCCATCTCATTTGCGATAGATTATCTAGATCACAAGCTTGGACAAGTCGACACTTGTGGGAGAGTGGTGGAGACGTGTAAACAACCATGCAGTGCATTCGAATGAAGACAGCGCCTGTTGCAGTTTTCCCATCGCTCTGTTGCCCTGGACTTGGAAAAGACTTCGCGCGTCAGAATAGCATGCGCCAAGTGATATTTTCAGCTCTTCAGATCTAATTCAATTACTCGTGTTATTTCGCCTGGCAATTTGACGCCAGATAGCTGCGCATCGCAGTCGTAAAACTTCCAGACGAAAAGGTCTTTGCGGAATGAGATGTGAGAATATCGGCGCAGTCTGCTCGAACATGGGTCCTATCGCCTCTTTCCGAGTCGTAAAAATGCGCAGCCATGACCGCTACTCCGGATGGGAAATAGTCACACGAGCTCTGGGGCTCCGCGGGTGCACCATTTATTGTTGATTTCAGGCGGCGATTTTTGGCAGGCGTGTGAAATCTAAAAAAATCCAGCGCTGGGATGAAAAGAAAGCGAGATGTAATCAGGAGGGAGAATTCGCTATCAAAATGCCTGGCCTTGCTTCACCGTGAAGGCTCAACGAGTAAAATGGCATCATGGGGTTGGAGCTCCTGCTTCACATCAGCTTGTTCAAGCTCTGCAGGGTGGAGTGGGCTGGAATCGCGTCTTGCAGACATTCTCATCTCCACAAGCAAGGATGACATCCGACTTCAACCGCCGACACATCCAATTCCACCTTTCCTCGCTAAAGAGCTCGGTTGCTCGCAGGCGAGAACTCTTTCAAACATGGACATCAAAGAGCGGGAAGTGCATAAACGTCGGGGAGATGGGGGCTCCCCATGCGTCAAGGGATGGGGAAATGAGCGTCGCTTTTTCTGTGGCTTTTACCAAAGGCAATTTCTGGGCGAGAACTGGGGCGGCAGAGTGAATGGAAATAACTTCCCGTCTCGAGCCGCTCATCCACTTTGCGCCCGCCTGCCGTGAGAGGAATGAAGGATAGACAGATCGGAGGAGGAGGAGGACTCAGATGGAACGCCCTTTCATACTGATTGGACACGTGCTATAGAGTCCGAGGACCTGGTGGCTGTACCAAGGGTGCGCATGCACAAGGAAAAGATGCTGACGAGAAGTTGGCAAGCATCGGTACGCACAAGAGGTTTAATGGCGTTTTCAAAGTAATGGGAGAAGAAAATTAGCATTTGCAGACATCTTTACGACGGAGTTTTTACGCCTCTCATCAAGAAAGACAAGAACTGATTTGGCCCGAAACTTCAAAGTGTGCACATGCATTCCTCTGTGTGTTGTGCACTCTCGAGAGGCACACTAGGAGAAACTGGAGTCTACGCTGTACCAGCTGAAATAGAATTCACGAACAGAAGACCATCTGACGATAATCAAGCAAATGTCACACTTTGAGGCTGCCCTGAGTTTTTAAATTTCCTTCATGGTTTCGCTCTCTATTTCAACTGCCACGTGTCTTAGATCAGTGGACTTCAAACTCGCTCTCTAGATGCGGCTCGAGCGGAATGTGAGCTAACGAGTCTATCCCTTGAAGTGATTTAGAAGACAACAGAGCAGATTGTTGCGCAGTGAAATTCGCGTCAGCATTTTGTATGTAGGTGTCAGTGTTCACTCCCTCTAGTTCATAGCTTTGTGAACGAATATTTGTAGAAAGGATAGAAATAACTTAGTGTGCAACCTTACGCTAATAAGTCTCGGAGGGAAAGAAAGGGGAGGGGGGGGGGGAGTGAGATCAACATAGAGATGGGAATTTGGAGAGAGAGAGAGAGAGAGAGAGAGAGAGAGAGAGGGGGGGGGGAGGGAGAGAGAGAGAGGGAGAGAGGGAGAGAGGGAGAGAGGGAGAGAGGGAGAGAGAGAGAGAGGCGACTGGGAAACGCACAATGTTATTCTGCATGCTCTCCATGAAACGTGATATAACCTTTAGCTCTTTGAGGAACCTTTAGTCTGTTGACAAGTTGTTCTGCTCTGCGAGTGCGTGTGGACAATTCAATCACTCTCGTGCCTTTTCATTGGTGATGCCTCACACACATTGTGACGTCACGTCGTCCCCGACAAAGTTGTTAAAGAATTACCAAAAGCCCAGAAGATGGGTTCCACTGATAAGGGGGCACCGAGTCTCTCCTACGGCATGTTCTGCATTGTGCTGGAGTGCAGCCGAAGATGGACAGGTCTAACACACAGCTGGATGTCCTCCTGTCCAGCTGGAGCCCCTGGCTGCTGGACTCTCGGGCTCTGCTCCAATTTGTCCCTTTTCGGAACGTTTACCCCAGCGGAATTTTCTTCGAAAACTCTCTGACAGCGACAATGTTGGGTTATATACATAAACTGTGGTCAGGATAAGCCTGTTTCTCTTTCTGGTTAGAATGATTGAATTCATTGAATGAGGTTTCACTGTCAATCAGACTTTGTGGACTATGTAAGGCCATTGATCGCAAATCACGTGTGCTGGTGAGAGGAAGAGTAAGTCCAGTAAGAATTTCCCTAATTATTCGCCTTCTACGAATAGCGTAGAGAGACGTGGTGGGTCTATTCTACCCCCCACCCTAAAGGGGGCCTCTCCGATTGAAGAAAATCCCATCGAAAAGAACATCAGTTGGGCAAGCAAGCAATCAGTTTCGACAAACACGAAGAAATAGAGAGAATTCACTGACCTGTCGTGTCATTCAGCACGTCACAAAGTCGAGCCATAGTTTACACGAGGACTGTGAACAGCCACCTCTCGCCATCAAGAAGTGTAACGTACTAACATGCTTGAAATAGTGACGTAAAAGATGAGTGACGTCTATAAATTGGCAATGTAGACAGGATTTGTCAAGAACCGCAGTAGCTCAGTGGTCAGAGCACTCGGATTTCCACCGGGAAGGTAATAATAATAATATGTTTATTTATAAGGCGCACTTCCTCTACACAGTCAAAAAAGTACATAGTGGAGCTCTAGGCGCACACACACACAAAAACACGCACACATTATCATACAAGGTGTGGGATCATTTCCTGTCGTACGCCCAACTTTGTGTGTAGGTGTGTGTGTGTGTGTGTGTGTGTGTGTGTGTGTGTGTGTGTGTGTGTGTGTGTGTGTTTGTGTGTGTATGTGTTTGTGTGTGCGTGTCTGTGTGTGCTTGTGTGTTTGTTTGCTCGTAGTTGTTGTTGTTGTCTGTCCCCTACAAAATTTGGGCTTTGCGTTAGAAACTTTCTTATGAGAAAAAAAGGTAACCCAGCCGTAAGTACTGTTCATATTTTCATCGCCTAAGTAGTGTTGGCATGATTATTTGTTGGCTTTGATCTACAGATTTAAAGCTTCTTCAAGTTTTAATCTTTTTATTTTTCGAAAATTTCAACTAAAGTGACTGAAGAATATCTGTCGGGAAAGCTCCGTAAATTTACCATCGAAACAAACTCTCATAAAAACATGACACGTCGTCTGTCATAACTGTATCTAATGAAACGATATACGACCCACTATCACAGACATCTCTTGCAGAGGCTGTTACACACACAGCATCTTCTACTTGGCTGTGCAGTAAAATTCTTGAAGTGAAATCTCTAACACCGCACCTTTGACTACACCTGAGGGGGAGGCGAGAGGGACCGAGGGGGGGAGGGGTGTGTGTGTGGCCCCCTCCAGTGCGGATGGGGATGGGGGGTAGGAAAGTTTGTCTGACCCCCCCCCCCCCCCCCCCGGACTGATTCGTTGATTGCACGCACTTCATTATGCTCTGCAGGGGGGCCCAGCCAGACGATGCCTTGATACCCCCCCCCCCCCCCCCCCCCCCCTCTCCCCGACTCCATGCACTCGGCAGTGTGCTGTGTGTACTTCCATCTGTCCATGTTCATGGTGCGTGTCTGGGTGCAGTGAAATGTGAAGCGTCTTCCTCGGTCCATCTGCCTGTCTATAGACGGGAGTCTTTTGAGATTCATGGTATCGGCATGAACGTGGTGCTCTCAGTGAGTCTGGTTGACAGTGGAATTGTTCTTGCCGTTGTTCTTTTTGATGACGACGATGACGACGACGAGGGCGATGATTACGACGACGAGGGCGATGATGGTGATGGCAAGGGTGATGGTGATGGTGATAACAATGGTACTGATGATGATGATGATGATGGATGATGACAATGATGATGATGATGATGATGATGATGATGATGATGATGATGATGATGATGATGATGATGATGATGATGATGACGACGACGACGACGACGATGGATGATGACGATGATGATACCGCTCAGATTGCTGTCAATGGGTTTGCCTATGACGTCATTGTTTGTTGTTGCCGACGTCACAGAATACGCGTAGACATAAAGTTCATAGCGCACTGAAGGGAAAGTTTTCCTGAAATGTATTGGTGCTCAACTTTACTCGATTGTCAAGATGCTTTACTCATCATTTGCTGCTTTTTCTTTGCCTCTTTCGTTGTTTCTCCGTCTTACAATCTTCATTCATATTATACAAGTAATTTTTTTCTTCTTCTAACACCCCCCACCCCACCCCCCCACCCCTCTCTCTCTCTCTCTCTCTCTACGAAGCGCCGATCGTGTCAAACAGCTCAGAACTTTCGGCCGAAAATCTCAGTAAATGACACGATCGGCGCTTCGTAGTGGACCAATCGGCGCTTCACCTCCGGCCGGAGTATATTCGTAAGAAGCGCCGAAATTGGTGCCACTAACGAAGCGCCGATCGCGTGTCATTTCACTGAGATTTTCGGCCGAAACGTTCTGGGCTGTTTTGACACGATACGGCGCTTCGGATCTCTCCCCCCCCCTCCCTTCTCTCTCACCTCCCCTCTCTCTCCCTCTCTCTCACTCTCTCTCTGCTCTGCTCTCGACTCTCTCTCTCTCTTCTCTCTCTCTCTCCGGGCAGTGGTGTTGCTCCTCTCTCTCTCTCTCTCTCTCTCCATCCTGAATTCGGACACGAGGCCACCCTGTGCGATGGCTGATTGGAAAAGATGGCGGCGCGATAGAGCTCGACACGCTTACAGCGAATTAGCGGCGCCCTCTCCCCCCCCCCTCCCCCCCTCCTTCTCCCACCTACCCACCCCCGCCGGCACTCCCCGGCCCCCTTCCGGCACTCCCCACCCACCCCTATGCATTATCACCGTCTGCCTTGTTCATTCAACCCTTTTCACCTGCTTCTCTGTTTTCTTTATTATACAACTTTTTTTCCCCTCTCGGTTTTTGTCTTAATCCCGCGCGTGTGTGTGTGCGCGCGCGCGCGCGTGTGTATGTGTGTGTGTATGTGTGTATGTGTGAGTGTGTGTGTGCATGCGTGTGTGTGTGTGCGTGTGTGTGTGTGTGCGTGTGTGTGTGTATGTATGTGTGTATGTATGTGTGTATGTGTGAGTGTGTGTGTGAGTGTGTGTGTGCATGTGTGTGTTATGTATGTGTGTTTATGTATGTGTGATGTGTGTGAGTGGTGTGTGTGTGTGTGTGTGGTGTGTGTGTGTTGTTGTGTGTGTGTGTGTTTTGTGTGTGTGTGTGTGTTGTATTTGTGTGTGGTGTGTGTGTGTGTGTGTGTGTGTTATGTGTGTGTGTGTGCTGTGTGTGTGTTGTGTGTGTGTGTTGTGTGTGTGTGCTGTGTGTGGTGTGGTGTGTGTGTGTTGTGTGTGTGTGTGTGTTTGTGTGTGTGTGTGCTTTGTGTGTGTGCTTGAGTGTGTGTTTGTGTGTGTGTG
>JAWQFJ010034109.1:0-20000 GCA_034096865.1 Theodoxus fluviatilis | reverse complement strand
CGCTTTCCCTGCGATGTTCCTTCCTGGAGTCCGAGGTGTCTGCTGGAAGACGTTGAAAGAGGAGGGAAGTTTGCAAGGCAAACAACGAGCAGGGGAAAGTCAGACGGACGGCGAGGATGGAGGAAGAACTCGGGATGAGCCGACGCCAGCAATTCTCGGGGGCTTTGCTTCAAAAGCGTGATCCAGATAGCGGAGTTATGTCCCCGTGGTGAAGACCTTAGCCGAGAGAGGGCGATCTTCCCCCTGCGCATGCGCATAACCAGTCACCGGAAGACGATGGCGGAAATGTTCGTGTTCTAGAATGTCCATTTCTCGCGATCTTCATGCGGGGAAGGGGAGTCGTAGCGTTTCCATGTTTTCATCACCCTTGCCTTGGAGACATTGCTGGGGCCTGACGCCTCATGAATTGAGAGTCCTCGAAGTTGCGTTGAGATGCGTAGATAACGTGTGTGCGCTTTCTATCACTGTCGTCGTGCGTATAATTCTTCCCATTTCGTTTGGACCAGTGTCTGTTACTGACTCGATCTGTTTAGAGTGTATCTACCAGAATTAAGCTGACAATGATTGCATCGAGGCAGCCCACGTTATATGCTATGATGAAATTGCAGACTATGTTTCAAAGCCAGAAATCTTCTCCTTTCTTTGAGTCGTCTTCCTGAGACTTTTCACAAAATCCCCTCTCAGAAAAAAAGATCATACGACCCTCTTTCTCCACGGCCTAGAATGCAGCATGTTCCCCCAGCGATAGACGACACCGCCACGGCGCTATGCCCAGTCTGTGGTGCAAATGGTCAGGTAGCGAGCGGGGCAGGCAGGGCAGGGCAGAACGATGTTTGGGGGGCAGATGTGCCGGCAACGCCGAGATATACCCGTTCCTTCCTGTCTAGGCCTGGCAGCCACATTCCGCGGCATGCTGGCATTTACAGGGTTAAGGTGCGGGCAACACGATAGCTCTGGCGGGTGGGTTTTTTGGAAGGCACCGCCACAGCCCGGGCCGACGTCTCCGGGACCCTCTCTGCGGCGCCAGTAATTGAATTTGGGGACTCCAAACACGCCGGCATTATAAGCCTATAGAGGCCAATTACGGCGCTAACTCAATTTGCCCGTGATACATGTGGCCTAGCCGCTTCTCCCCATCTCGTCCTGCAGAGGGATGGGCATCGCTGCTGGTCCGAGATGAGGCGGGCAAGATGGTTGGTCAACTGCAAGGGATGATGGCTCCTCACGCTGGCATCCTCATCAGCTGACGGCCAGGGCGACGCCGTCGGGCTGCGGCTTGATGTGCGTCGCTTGGAGTGTGGCTCTGCACGAAGACGCTCAGTATTAACCGAATTAAAGAGTGGAAGGTAATGAGTTGAATCTCGCTGGTATTTTGATCAGGAGAGAGAGTGAGAGAGAGTCAGAGAGAGAGAGAGAGAGAGAGAGAGAGAGAGAGAGAGAGAGAGAGAGAGAAGAAGCAGGTTGTTTCTACAGCGAAAGAAGATTCAGGAGTTGTCTAAGGGGAGAAGTAGTCTGTGAAGTCGGAAACGTTCTATTATTCTCCCAGGCTGGCGACATAAATGTCTTGCATGCGCAAATGCTCATGCATAAAATTCAACGTGCACGCATTCATGCATGCACCCTACACTCCCTTGGCATACAATGGCAGAGATGCACGCACGGTGAGCGCACATTCTTGTGTGTTTTGTTTTCAAGGTACTCTTTGAGAGGCTGTATATGTATATGCTAGCTCGAGAGGAATGACTTTCGTTGAAAATAATATTTCTTCGACCACGCATCGGATAAACTTCATTTCTATTAGAACGCACTTGGCAAAGGCATTGTAATTACTGTGAGTGTTTTCATATCATGGATTTCGAGAGGATGATTATACAGGAAGTTTCATTATAAATGTTGGTCCACTTCACTGCATCCGTTCTGACTGCATGAATGCTTCACCGCGCGTAAATGAAGATCACGTGGTTGGCCATCGACGATCACCGCATACTTCAAGTCCATTGGCTAGAGTGAAGTGGTCAAGATGCTGGCAAGACAGAAATCCCAGAAATACGTGATCTGCAAAACTCACTACAGTGAGTTTATTCTTATGGTCTGCTTCAAACACCCCATACACTCGTGTCCATCAGTCCCGAGGGGTAGACGACAAGAAGCACAGCTGTCGAGATTGACGTTGACTGCAAGCAGCCATCACATGTGGGCTTCCTGATTGGCTGCTTGGAAGGAAGTCCCCGGCTCACGAGCGGATGTTGACAGAGGAAATAGGGGCTTGCTCGGCACACCTGTACAGCTCAGTTTTGCCTGCAGTCTGGCAAAATGTCCTGCAGCATTCGTAAGCTTCTAATCAAACATGTTTACCAACACTACCGCTCAGTGCGCATTCACAGTGCCGTCGTGCTTAGTGAGGGAAAAACATTGCTGGTTTCATGTAAAGGAAAGTGTGTTTTGTGTAAACCCAGACTTCTTGCAGCTTTAATCGAGGGAGGAAAGTTCAAGAAACACGGTGAATTTGCTTTAACGGAAAGCCCGATTGCCCAGACCACGGTGAGGTCGAAGTAAAACAGACATCCCCAGTTTGTTGGCGGCAGACTTCCCTCGCTTGCTTCTCCACAAAACAGCCGTGGAATTCGATGCCTGCACGGATTCAATGCTCCATTTACGCGCTCTTCGGCTCGCCGTCGCCGCGGCAGCTGCAGGAGTGCAAAGGCACCGCGACTACTGCACGACTTGTACTTCCATTTTCATTCACTCGCGTCGCATTCCCAGCTCCCTGCGTAGAGCGCTCTTGTTTTCATAGCGCGCGGCAACCGGCGTCGCTAGAGGCGTGTTGTCGACTGCCGCCATGCTCGCCAACAGCGCGGCACTTCCGGTCGTGCCGGGGCCAGGTAGCGTCGGCAACAGCGGGGGCCACATGGGCGACAGACATGCGCAGTGGCTGTGCGCGGTGCCACCACGTAACTCGACTTTCTGCACGTGCGCGCACGTCCGCGCCTCGGCGTCCCGTCCCGACATCCTCCGTCCCGACATCCCCCGCGCCAAATGGGAGCCACGTGCGCCCCCTACCGGCCACCAGGTCACGTGACCAATTGTTCCTGTTAGCCGCTTCAGTCGACAGAGCCGATGTGTTCTCTGCATGCATTGCGTTGCTCCTGCCTTTTCACTCCAGATGACTTTCTACTCCGCAAACGTTGCACAGTTTGTAGTTCTCTCCTTTCGTCGTAGTCTTCGTTTCCTTTCCGGGTACTTCATCTGGTTTTTGTTACGACTGTTAGAGTCTGCCAACGTCAATGTTTCCGCAGAACAGTTGTATCGTATTGTCCCAGGATCGTAAGTAAAAGCACAGGTGTACTGTAGTAGTGAGAATTAGTACTACATTTCAGTAAACGGCTTCATACACGTCACTCTTGTGACTTACAGGCTTGTGTCAATAGGATCTATGCACTTTTTTTGTCTCCTCCCTTGTCTCTAGTTGTGGGCACCTGTTTTCACACAAAACGCTTCTTTCTGAATGGAGCCAGTGGTCGTTCAAACACCCAACATACTCGCTTTCAGGAAAACAGGCAGTACAAAAAATCTTGAGGCTTTTTATATTCCATGCGCACACAGCAACCTGCAAGCAACGCAAGGGAAGATGGTGTTTAGCTTCTAGCCAAACCAAACTTTTGGGGGCAGGACGCTCGACGGATAGATGTAATTACTGCTATACGTGATGATGGGTAAAAAAACAACACCAGTCGGTTTTCTTCGTTCTTGCATCTTGCATACTTTTCGACACAAACTTTCACAGAAAAAGAAAAACTAATGGAGGGGGGATTATCGTCCGTCTGACATTTTTTGGTCGCAAAGGGTACATACATAGACAGTTATAATTCATTCACTGACTTGTGACAAAATCAATGTTCCGATTATCATTTTTTAAACAGTTTTTTTTTCAAGGCACGCAGATGCTTCTGGTTTTCAAGGAGTCTGTGCCAGATGTATATACCATTAGTTAATGTTTAGTTCTTGATCCTTCTCACACTTGGCTACAGACGCTGGAGGGTTTTCTTGTTTGTTTGTTTGTTTGTTTGTTTCTAGAACAAATACCTATGGCCTGGCATACTTCGTTTCTGCTTGGTATTAAAACGGTCGATAATTCTCATTTTTTAAAGTAATGTGCACAACGGAATTTACAACAACAAAAATCACATGTGGCGCGGTTTCCAAATAGATAATGACGCCATTTTCTCACGCGTTCTTAGTCTCCGCCCTGTACGACTTCACTGGTTCCCAGTCATCAGCAGGACATGTCACGCGTCTGCGAGATGCCGAGTGTCTACTGGCACGGGAGGAATAAAGTTCCTTTGTTTACAAGAGCAACACTCAATGAAAAGTGTTTCCATCTATTCACAGCTCGCGAAAGCAATGAACTTTTTCCCCAAACATGTCGTATAATGCTTGTCGTACTGGTTCCACGGTATTGCATAATTAAAGGGGTTTTTCTTCTGCGTTTTTATATGAAAGATGATTATCTTTTTATTCCGTTTTACAAACTCGTTGTATAACTTTTGTTGTTCTAAACCTTGGAAAGGTTCCTTTTCTCTATGAAACTTTTATTGACAAAGAATCTCCTAGAGCAGTCACCGTACATTGTCGTTTACTTTCGTATCTTCTTGTGACGTTACTGGCGATCGGTTTTGCGAAGATATGTAATGGATACCGTACGATAATTGAAATAATGGCGATGAAGGTGCAGGAAAACATTCTTATACATCATATCATCCAGCTTTATCATTCTGCATAATTATAAAAATCCGATGAGATTCTTGCGTGAACGTGAGGCTGTACGCATGTGTTCACGTGTGTCAGAGACCGACAGATGGACAGGCAGACGGACGGACAGAAGGGCGCACGGACTGACAGACATACACTCACGCATTCACGAACGCTCACATATTCATGCGCGTGCGCGCGAGCACACACACACAGGCACAGACGGAACGTGTACTCTGAAACAGACACAGAGACAGAGAAACATGCCGACACAGAGAGAGAGAGAGAGAGAGAGAGAGAGAGAGAGAGAGAGAGAGAGAGAGAGAGAGAGAGAGAGAGAGAGAGGAGAGAGAGAGAGAGAGAGAGAGAGAGAAGGACAGGCTGATAAGGAGATTGAGCTGACCGATCTTGGAAATTTGCTGTATTTGGTGCTTTTTGAAGTGTCTGCTGTGTGTCCTCATCTCATGGGACGACTTACTTCCCTGGAACTTTTTCTGCACACACCACCGTCTGTCACTCATTTCTCAAGCCCCGCCCACTTTGTCACCTCCTTCGTGACCCTTGCCCTTTCTGCTCTCGTAGTCGCCCCATTCTTTGCCGCTCAGGTATCGGATTTGTTTTTGAAAACGATAATCATAATACATATCACGTGACTCCATTAGGAGCAAGGGGTTAACTTTTATTTGTGCTGGGCGCCGGTGGCGTTATGATGGTGGAGATGAAAAATGATATCGCCCGATCGGTTTACTCGGGTTATTGCCTGTTCGGAAGAAATCGTAGACAGACTCGATCTGTACAGTCTTATTGTTTACACGTGTGCAAACGTGAAATAAACAAGGCGATAAAGGCAATTTAACAGTTTAAGAATTTCCCTTATCTCGGAGTCCGAACACTGCTGCGTCAAATATTCTCTGGAACGTGTGTTGAGGAATGATGTCGTATGCAGGAGTGTGATCCTTGCAGTTCCTGTTTGAATATATTTTCAAATTAAAAAGCCTCCTGCCATGGAACGTTAGTGTTGTAATCCCCTGTAGATTGTCACTATGAAATCAGCCAATACTTGTTTACTATTGACTGTACTCGAAAAGTCCACCAGCTTGTGCCTGTTGTCTGCCATTGCTGCCATGAAAATGACAATCGTTATCGACATTCAATACGTGTCTTACTTCGATGAAATGTAATGCGATTGCTCATATTCTCCCTTTATCTAGATTGCTAATCCAGCTGTCACTTGGAGTGCGGTTGCTTTTGAGCGATGTTGTGCGAGTATTTGTACTGGATCCATGATCAACATTGATCCATGCCAAGTATTTTGTTTGTGTGTTCACTTTTTTTTTTTGACGCATCATACTAATTCAATGCAGTCCTCGGCAACCTACTGCATGACATCAATGTAAGGACACTCTCATATGAAGAGATAATTATTCTTTAAAAGGTGCAAATTAAACATGTATTTACTTACACACGCGCGCGCGCGCACACACACACACACACACACACACACACACATGCACGTGAGTAAGCACGCACACAAGCAAGCAAGCACGCACGCAAGCACAGAGGCAAGCAACCTTACATGCATGCATGCATGAAAACCCACATGTACACGCAAGGGAACTCGTACACATCTCCCTGCACACATGCAAACGTGCTCACAGCCAGTCACACGTGCATGCGCGCACACGAGTAACGACAAGATTCCTATCTTGTAGCTGATCACCCTTCCTTAGGTATGATAATATCGTCTGCTACTCTCGCATCTCTAATTCCAAGGATTCACGCATGCGCAGTTTTCCTCTCGTCTCCATGCAGTTTTCAGCTCCTCCTCCTTCTCTTCTTCCTCCATCTCTACGCCGCTTTTCGCGCTATGGCGGCCTGTAGCCAGACGATGTAATCTTCCGCAAGCGTGATTAGGCGGAGGGATTTCAGGCTGGCGGTGAGTGGTCCCAGCTGCGTCCGGTCATGCGCAGTGGGCTGCCAAGTCTGGCTTCCTCTCAGGCTTCCCTGCCCACACATCTTCCTTACGGTCTCTCTCTCTCTCTCTCTCTCTCTCTCTCTCTCTCTCACTCTCTCTCACACACACACACACACACACACACACACACACACACACACACACACACACACACACTTTCAAATATCTCAGCAAGGCAGATCAGTGCGTCCTATTTGTAGAACTGTTGTGTTGATGTGGATGGGAGAAATGATGGGAGAAACTGGTACACCAATGTAAGGGTCAGGACGCAGCGGACAGATGAGGGAATAAGCTCCTCATAACCGATAAAGGCTTAATTAGACGGGGAGGGGAATTGGTGTGTGTGTTTCATGAAATGGTTATGCTAAAATGAATGAGAGAGAGAGAGAGAAAGAGAGAGAGAGAGAGAGAGAGAGAAATACAGAGAGAAATAGAGAGAAAGAGAGAAATAGAGAGAAAGAGAAATAGAGAGAGAGAAATAAAAAGAGAAATAGAGAGAGAAATAGAGAGAGAGAAATACAGAGAGAAATAGAAAGAGAGAAATAGAGAGAGAGAAATAGAGAGAGAGAAATAGAGAGAGAGAAATAGAGAGAGAAAAATAAAGAGTGAAATAGAATGAAGAGAGAGAGAGAGAGAGAGGGGGGGGGGAGGGAAAAGCTGTTCGTAGCCGATAAAGGGTTAGGGGGAGGGCCAGGCAGGGAGGGGGAGCTGGCGCCGCCGCAGATTATCGCCAAAGTCCGAGTGAGATGAAAGCCCAGAGAAGCTGCATCTCCCCACTCGTGTTACCCTGGGAACTTTGTGTTGCTTGGAACGAGAGAGAGAGAGAGAGAGAGAGAGAGAGAGAGAGGAGAGAGAGAGAGAGAGAGAGAGAGAGAGAGAGAGAGAGAGAGAGGGAGAGAGAGAGAGAGAGAGAGAGAGAGAGAGAGAGAGAGGAGAGAGAGAGAGAGAGAGAGAGAGAGAGAGAGAGAGAGAGAGAGGGAGAGAGAGAGAGGGAGAGGGAGAGAGAGAGAAAACAGAGACAGAGAGACAGACACACAGAGAGACAGATATAGAGATAAACAGACAGAGATAGAGAGATAGACAGAGATAGAGAGAGAGACAGAGATAGAGAGACAGAGATAGAGAGAGAGACAGACAGAGATAGAGAGAGACAGGCAGAGATAGAGAGAGAGACAGACAGAGATAGAGAGACAGGCAGAGATAGAAACAGGCAGAGATAGAGAGACAGAGATAGAGAGAGACAGACAGAGATAGAGAGAGACAGACAGGGATAGAGAGAGAGAAACAGACAGAGATAGAGAGACAGACAGAGATAGAGAGAAAGAGACAGACAGAGATAGAGAGACAGACAGAGATAGAGAGAGAGACAGACAGACAGAGAGAGAGACAGAGAGAGAGAGAAACATTGGGTGGGGGTTAGGGGTCAGACGAACTGACTATCATGCGCACTGACACACACAAAGATACAGAGAGACAGTGCGAGTGTTCAGTCACGAATCTGTATATATATTTTCGCTGTGTGTCTGTCTGTGTGTCTGTCTGTCTGTGTGACACTCATACGTTTCCACAGTTTTATTCCGATCGACTTGAAACTTGGTATGGGGTTAGGTGTGGACAGGGGTCAGGTCAACGTGGGGTTAAAAAAATGGTGTTGCCATGGTAACCGGAAGTGGGCACAAACAAGATGGCCGCCGAAAACTCAAAGTGCTCCGATTTGACCGAAATTTGGTGTGTTGGTATGTAAAGTCAGATGATGAAGATCTGTGAAAAAGAAATTTGGTTGTCATGGTTACGTCACGATAAAAACAAAATGGCGGCTGAGGAAACAATGGACGACTGTGTCGAAGGCGGCGAAGCCGCCTGAGACACAGGAGTTCCCATCGACTTAAAACTTGGAATGGGGTTAGATGTGGGCCAGGGTCAGGTCATGACGGGAGAAAAAAAATTGGCGCTGCCATGGTAACGGGAAGTGGACACAAACAAGATGGCCGCCGAAAACTCAAAGTGCTCCGATTTGACCGAAATTCGGTGTGTGGGTTGGTAAAGTTAAATGATAAAGATCTGTTACAAATTTGTTGGTTACCATGGTTACGTCACGAGAAAAACAAAATGGCGGCAGAGAAAACAATGGATGACTGTGTTGAAGGCGGCGAAGCCGCCTGAGACACAGGAGTTCCCATCCACTTAAAACTTGGTTTGGGGTTAGATATGGGCCAGGGTCAGGTCATGGTAGGGTTAAAAAGAATGTGTCTCCATGGTAACCGGAAGTGGGCACAAACAAGATGGCCGCCGAAAACTCAGTGCTCCGATTTGACCGAAATTTGAACAAATTTTTGGTTATGGTTACGTAATGAGAATAACAAAATGGCGGCCAAAGAATTTGGCTTTGTATGTGGCTTTGGCGCTTTGCAAAGTGCCTGGCCGCGAAGCGGCTAGTAAACTTATAATTTTCAAACAAACAAACAAACAAATAAACAAACAAACAAACATTTAAAAAACCCTCATGCGTACTTCTACTGCAATTTCACTTTTTCGTGCGACCCGGAGAGCTCTGAAGAAAGACCCACATTTGAGAGACAAAGCTAAAGGCAGATTCATAACGGGAAACGTTAGACGGTGGAACCGAATATGTCACACTTAGATAACTGGGTTAAATTGAAATCATGCTCGCGCAATCTATCAAAGATGGAGAAATGAAAGTAAATGTGATTGCACTGAAATTTTTTCACTAAAGTTCTTAATGTGTCGGTACTCATTATATCAGTCTGTTGTGCCTTTCAATCAGCGTATCGATAAACAGTGATGACTGAAATGGACGAATGAATGAATGAGTGAATATGGAATGATAGAATGAAGGAACGAGTGAAGGAATGAAAGAGGGAATGACTGAATGAGAGCCATTGTAGCCATCTGTAAGGCCACTGGCAACGCACATCGCTGGTGTTGGAGGCTGCGCAAGTCACTACTCTAGCACTCGTCATTCGCCATTTGCGAATCTCAAAGGAAAGGCGCCGTTGGTCTCTAGTTTACCCTCGGCCCCCAACATACGACTGTTTCTTCAGCTCCCAACATACGACTGTTTCTTCAGCTCCCAACATACGACTGTTTCTTCAGCTCCCAACATACGACTGTTTCTTCAGCTTCCAACATACGACTGTTTCTTCAGCTCCCAACATACGACTGTTTCTTCAGCCCCCAACATACGACTGTTTCTTCAGCTCCCAACAGAACAGTGACAAGTGCGTCAGTGCTGCACCCGACGCAAGTCAGTTTGAGGAAAGTGTGGGTTCGGATCCACCTGACATGTCAGTTGATACTTGAGGACTCCAGCGCAGAAGAAGGAACAGTGGAAACTGTACCCTAATTAAGGGGGACTACTTTCACTGTTCGGCCACCCAGGGGGTGTTGGTATCCCTTGGACACGTGTGCCGGACTCTGCTTTCCCACGCGACCCCTGGCGGCGGGGGGCAGGCGTGACAGCTCCTTGACGTCACAACGCCAACGTCACCGAGTGACCCCCGTGCCATCAGCACCGCGTTTCACGCGCATGCGCGTGCGCACTCTGGGGTGCTGTGCGCAGCGGGACGACTAAGCACCAAACTGCCGTTTTCCGCCTGGTTTGACAATCCCACGCTCGCCCCTCTACACCTCCATACAATCCCACGCTCGCCCCCTACACCTCCACACGCCCTCTACACCTCCATACGCTCGCCCCTCTACACCTCCATACGCCCTCTACACCTCCATACAATCCCACGCTCGCCCCCCTACACCTCCATACGATCCCACGCTCGCCCCTCTACACCTCCATACGATCCCACGCTCGCCCCCCTACACCTCCATACGATCCCACGCTCGCCCCCCTACACCTCCATACGATCCCACGCTCGCCCCCCTACACCTCCATACGATCCCACGCTCGCCCCTCTACACCTCCATACGATCCCACGCTCGCCCCCCTACACCTCCATACGACCCCACGCTCGCCCCCCTACACCTCCATACGATCCCACGCTCGCCCCCCTACACCTCCATACGATCCCACGCTCGCCCCCTACACCTCCATACAATCCCACGCTCGCCCCTCTACACCTCCATACAATCCCACGCTCGCCCCTCTACACCTCCATACAATCCCACGCTCGCCCCTCTACACCTCCATACGCTCGCCCCTCTACACCTCCATACCCCCTACACCTCCATACGCTCGCCCCTCTACACCTCCATACCCCCTACACCTCCATACGCTCGCCCCTCTACACCTCCATACCCCCTACACCTCCATACGCTCGCCCCTCTACACCTCCATACCCCCTACACCTCCATACGCTCGCCCCTCTACACCTCCATACGCTCGCCCCTCTACACCTCCATACGATCGCTGTTGAGGACTGCTCGGGGGAAGGGAGAGAAGGGGGAGGAGGTGGGCGAGGGCCTAACAGCGGTTCCCATGCTGTACACGTGTCCCCTGCAGAAGGATCGCGCTGTGGGGTCCGGTCCAGTCCGGCAACTCAAATCTCCCCCCCCCCCTCCCCTCCCCCCCCCCCCCGCCCTCTTCCCCTCCCCCACACCCGCCCCTCACTGTTCTCTCTCTCTCTTTCTCTCTCTCTTTCTCTCTCTCATTCTCTCACTCGCTCTCATTCGCTCCCTACACAGCAGCTCCCTACACAGCAACTCCCTACACAGCAGCTCCCTACACAGCAGCTCTCTACACAGCAGCTCCCTTCACAGCAACTCCCTACACAGCAGCTCCCTACACAACAGCTCCCTTCACAGCAACTCCCTACACAACAGCTCTCTACACAGCAGCTCCCTACACAGCAACTCCCTACACAGCAGCTCCCTACACAGCAGCTCCCTACACAGCAACTCCCTACACAGCAGCTCCCTACACAGCAGCTCCCTTCACAGCAACTCCCTACACAGCAGCTCCCTACACAGCAACTCCCTACACAGCAGCTCCCTACACAACAGCTCCCTTCACAGCAGCTCCCTACACAGCAGCTCCCTACACAGCAACTCCCTACACAGCAGCTCCCTACACAACAGCTCCCTTCACAGCAGCTCCCTACACAGCAGCTCCCTACACAGCAACTCCCTACACAGCAGCTCCCTACAAAGCAGCTCCCTACACAGCAACTCCCTACACAGCAGCTCCCTACACAACAGCTCCCTTCACAGCAGCTCCCTACACAGCAGCTCTCTACACAGCAGCTCCCTACACAGCAACTCCCTACACAACAGCTCCCTTCACAGCAGCTCCCTACACAGCAACTCCTTACACAGCAACTCTCTACACAGCAGCTCCCTACACAGCAGCTCCCTACACAGCAGCTCCCTACACAGCAGCTCCCTACACAACAGCTCTCTACACAGCAGCTCCCTACACAGCAACTCCCTACACAGCAGCTCCCTTCACAGCAGCTCCCTACACAGCAGCTCCCTACACAGCAGCTCCCTACACAGCAGCTCCCTACACAGCAGCTCCCTACACAGCAGCTCCCTACACAGCAGCTCCCTACACAACAGCTCCCTACACAGCAGCTCTCTACACAGCAGCTCCCTACACAGCAACTCCCTACACAGCAGCTCCCTACACAGCAACTCCCTACACAGCAGCTCCCTACACAACAGCTCCCTTCACAGCAGCTCCCTACACAGCAGCTCCCTACACAGCAGCTCCCTACACAGCATCTCCCTACACAGCAGCTCTCTACACAGCAGCTCTCTTACCAACAGCTCTCTACACAGCAGCTCTCTTACCAACAGCTCTCTACACAGCAGCTCTCTTACCAACAGCTCTCTACACAGCAGCTCCCTACACAGCAGCTCTCTACACAGCAGCTCCCTACACAGCAGCTCCCTACACAGCAGCTCCCTACACAGCAACTCCCTACACAGCAGCTCCCTACACAGCAGCTCCCTTCACAGCAGCTCCCTTCACAGCAACTCCTTACACAGCAACTCCCTACACAGCAGCTCCCTTCACAGCAGCTCCCTTCACAGCAGCTCCCTTCACAGCAACTCCTTACACATCAGCTTCCTACACAGCAACTCCCTTCACAGCAAGCCCGAGTGCAGATGTTCGACTGGCAACAGTGTGAGGTAGTTAAAAGACTGGAATGCAAAGTGTCAAACTTCTTTAGATCATTTGTGCTGCCAAGACATTTCCCTCTCCAGGTGGCACGCTGTGGTCTTTGTGCCAGCTCCGGTAGCACCTGCACAGCCTTACCAAGTAGCCACCGTGTACTCCAGGTAGATGCCGTAGGGTCCAAGTCATACAGAAATACTCAGCGCGTCGGGATCCATGTATTTTCCTTCCCCACCCCCCAAAAAACCGCAACAACCAACACACACACACACACACACACACACACACACACACACACACACACACACACACACACACACACACACACACACACACACACACACACACATTTAGAACAAGGAGTTAAATGTTCACACTGTAGACTATATTGAATAGTGCTAGCTACTTATTTCTCGTTGGTGGAAATGTCTATTTAAAAAATAAAAATGAAAAGAAGCATCAAAGAGAACAAAAGTTGAGACTAATCTATTGAAAGTTGGTTGGTCGTCATCAGATAGAAATTGAAAGCACACTGATGCGTAGATTGTCCCTATACTTTTTTAAATAAGAATTGTACAGTATTTGGAACGGCGGGCATGAAGCAAAAGTGGATTTATTTTTTGTTTGTTGCTGAAAACAATCACATTGCGCAATTGCAACATGCACAAGGACACGAAAACACACGCGCGCACACGCGTACTCACGCACACGGACACACACACACACGGACACACACACACACACACACACACACACACACACACACACACATGTATAATCAGAACTTGCAATATAATTCTTTGGAACTGCAGCTGTACGAACAAGCAGGCGTGGGTTGAACCTGTTGCAGGAAGATAAAGGTAGATATGGCGGATAAATCTATGATGTACTGTTGAGTGTACATAAGCATGGACACTTACTGGAGAGGAAGAAACAGTAAGAGCTTGCCCAGTAATGATTATTCATAAATTGATGGCTGCAACAATGATGAATGTCATAACTTTTATCAGAAAGATCCAGTAAAAACAGGAAGACTTAGTCGTACAATCTAAGAATATGAAACTGAATGAGAATAAGTTATTTAAGACGCACAATGTTGAAGAGAGAGAGAGAGAGAGAGAGAGAGAGAGAGAGAGAGAGAGGGAGAGAGAGAGGGAGAGAGAGAGGGAGAGCGAGAGAGAGGGAGAGGGAGAGGGAGAGGGAGAGGGAGAGGGAGAGGGAGAGGGAGAGAGAGAGAGAGAGAGAGAGAGAGAGAGAGAGAGAGAGAGAGAGAGAGATGTATATTTTTTAATCAAAAGGGAACAAGTCTTAAAATCAAATTATGACATATCCCCAGGCACATTATAACATTTTCTACTTTATCGCACTTTTGTAACTGTCCACAATGCACATAAACGACCGAGGATATACTATGTCGCTGGCTCAGTGTACATCAACAGTACATATAAGTTGAATATAAGTTCCAATATTTACTCATTTTCAGTCAGGCAACAATGGGCTCAGTGTGTTTCCTGGTCCGAAAAGTAATCAGAAGAATGTGTATTCTGTAAACATCACGATATTTGTAGTAAAAAGATAAATGAAAAAATGGCAAAAATTTAACGGGATCATATTGTAATTACTGCACAGTTATATTGTGCGATCCTTAATTTTATTTTTAATCGAGAAAATGATTCCCTCGGGAAACAAGTTCTGTTCATTTTGTGGTCACTTGAAGACAGTCTTAATGTTAGAGCTCCGAAGTAACTTGACATGCCGATATTATTGGCATGATTTTCCCCAATTATTTTTGTTTGTGATAAATGGCATCTTTTAAAAAAGCATGGCATTGATTTATACAGTTTAATCACCCATAAGAGTTTTCTAAGAACAAAATAAAGCTTTGCCAAGATGATTTAGTGATACTTGATTACATACACTGATATAAATATACGAAAAAATTATAAAAAGAAAAATATATGTACACTTACATCATCGACACAACTATTCGGCGTCCGTGTCTCGAAAATATCTCACTGCGTTCAATGACACTTTTATTGCATCATTCCATCTTCCTGATATAAGTACATCGATACACTTTCCTGGAAGTTTTAACTTTGTTTTGATAAATATGCAGTGTTTCTGTAGATCTTAGTAAAACTGAGATATGGTAACATGAGGTGAAAATTTGTTTTTTGCTGCTTGTGGGAATTCTCTAATCCACAACAACATATTGCTAGTATGTGAAAATAGGCTTGTTGTTAAAAAGTTAGTGGAGAAGAACATTTTTCACCTGAGTTCAGGTTTCGTCGACTTTTTTCACAGTTTATCACTCTAGCCTTGTCTTTGAACGCTGTGCGACTTTTGAAGTACCTCGGGCTTTCATCCTGCGTGCGTCACCTGGAAGCTGAAAAGGAGGGTAGGGGGAGGAGGGTGGGGAGGGGAGGAGGGGGGGGGGGAGGGAGGAGGGGAGGAGGGGGGGGGGTAGGAGAAGGGGCGGAGAGAGGGAGTAACTGATTAATGCGTTCTGTGCGAAAATGTCATTCAGTGCAATTCGTTAGAAACTTCCCCATTGACACGCCATATTAGTGCTTAGAAATGTCGCAAAATTTGTTTTCAGGCTAAAATATCCTCGACACAGCTCCCAACAACACGACTGAAGAACGCACTATCCGCTGCCAAGCAGAAGACCATTGATCTAAATATCGAAATCGGAAACGGTGTACAGAGCCTGTGACGTAAGATGTCATATACCTCTCGGAGCCTAGTGTTGTGTATACAGGACAAAATTAAAAGTTAGCCGTATAATTTTACCTTAAACGTTTATAGTGACTAAAGTACACAGTTACACGGACAGGGATCAGAAAGACATGTTGACAAACGCTACTTCTCTGCTGCTTCCCTCTGTCAGAAGCTGTTCATTTGTCTTCAGGGCATCCTGTCTCCTGGCTGTTTTTTTTTGGTCTTCCACCGCCTCTATCTCTTCTCTGTCTGCCTGTCTGCCTGTTTGCCTGCCTACCTGCCTCTCTCTCTGCCTCTCTGTCTCTCTGTCTCTCTGTCTCTCGGTCTCTCTCTCTCTCTCTCTCTCTCTCTCTCTCTCTCTCTCTCTCTCTCTCTCTCTCTCTCTCTCACCCACCTCAACTTCTACCTGCCTCTCACACACCAAATCAGTCTCCTCACCTACACTCTCTACCCCTCCCCTCCCCCTTCCCTTCTCCCCCTTCCCTTCTCCCCTAGCTCACTTTCTGTCCACCCCTACCCCTACCCCCACCCCCACCCTCCCCGTTGCCCCCCTGTCGTGCTTGCTGTGGCGGTGGGAAGTCCACGTCTCTGGCCTCTATCAATTGCAAATGGCGTCCAGTCCCGCACGTGCTCAGAAGGCAGCCCGGCTTTTCCCTGCACTGACCACAGCCCGTCCTCGGCCCCCGGGCAACTTGAAAGCCCGTGGGGAGGGGCCCGCGACCCCCCGCCCCCCCAGAGCGATGCCAGCCCCCCGCCAGGCTTTGTCCTCTCACCCCGGGCCGGCCGCGCTACCCTTTCGGGCGGAAATTTCCAAAATGGTGGTTCCCATTACGCCATATTTTAGTATCGCATCCCTGCACCGAGGGAGGCTTTGAAAGCTCCCCCTGGCGGATAGGCGTGGAGAGGGGGTGGGGGGAGATTAAAGGAACCACGAACAATATTTTCATGGGCTAATGCCTTTCGTCTGCATAGAAATGTGATTATTTCAGCGTGTTACTTAATATCTCATGTATGCGCCGTTCCCCAGGCATGTTCGCGCGTGCCCAAGGCGAGGGATAGATCCTGGAGCAGTGTGTTGTCGGCATTGAGCAGCTCTGCTTCAAGGAGACTAGAAAGAACCTCGCTTGTTTGTTTCTTTCACCTTGATTTTGCTTACTTTCTCGGTGTGATAGATAAGAAATGCAGCGTATGAGAGATTGATTTATACTCTTGAAAGATTTGTGCTGAATTCAATTGGCTTACCGTCACAGTTCAGTTTCTTTTCTTGAGTGCTGGCGTTTTCTTAAACAAAGGAAATCGATATTCGATGTCATTGAAACTGAAATCCCATTTTGAAAGTGTTTGGCAACAGCAGCATTTAAAAAGAGGTTTTTAACCTTATAGATCACAAGAAAAAGAATAGTAAGCTATCATCAACTTTTTTTTTCGTGTGTGGTAATTCTATTTTGTGTGGAGTTTCCATTGCAAAACTTCGGTCATACTTCTCAATAAAGATTTGGAATAGTTTGACTTTTTCTTGAAATAAGAATCCTGAGATTTCTTCCTCCGCTTTTTTCAGAAAATAATTTATGAAGAAGTTGACTTCGAATGTTATCGGAACATTTTCTGAAAACCCCGCTGGCGTTTTATAACATTGATCCTATCGTAGTCTCAGACAGATCCAGTGTTGGGACGGCGGAGCCTCCGATAAGATATACTGTCTGTGCGCTGCTCTGCCCAATAACAAGCTATTTGCAGCGCTGTTCTAGCCAGAGACGGACGTGTATACATAGAGGTGTTCAGTGTCTCGCAGCCATCACGCCATTAAATCTGACCGTTTGTTTGGCTGTCCGTCTACAAGGGGCTGCAAATTGGCGCGATTTTCCCGTGTCTGAAAGAAAGGAGAGTAAAAGGAGATGGATGAGAGAGAGAGAGAGAGAGAGAGAGAGAGAGAGAGAGAGAGAGAGAGAGAGAGAGAGAGAGAGAGAGAAGTATAAATCAAATGAAAGGTTTTGAGAAGAAAATTGTGTATGAAAATTAATTTGATGCTTCTATATATTCCTTTTGCCAAAATACATACTTATCAATATCAAGTATTTACTATTCACGATAAGCGATATTATGTCAGCCAGGTTTCCGGTATTGTTCACTCTTTATTCTGCCGAATTTCTGCTTGTTCTCTGGAAAAAAACAATCCTGTTATGTTAATTATCGACATTTTATCAAGTTATGATAACTGCGCAACTCGAGGCAGAAATATCGTTTCTACATTTTTCGGCTCATGTAATCACGCTGCTACACCAGTCTTTTCATTCAGGAGGAGCTTTCTCGTGTACGCTTTAAATAGAAACCTCCTCGGTCTTCCATTGCGTCATTGTACTTAGCTCCGGGACAAGCGTTGCAGCTGATGGATTTGTTGTTTGTGAGCAAATCGTCCATTTCTGTGACTGCACCGGACTTGGAAAGCAGAGGGGGCCTCTCACATGTCTTGGTACTCGTCTTTGGGTTGTCATTTACATCCATTATTGGGTTCTTTGCTTCCTTGTTTCATCTGCGACTATAATTATTAGGTCCACACCCCCCAGTGCTGGTGCATAGACATAAATAAGGGGACACACATGAATCCCGAAAAAGCACAGAATTTCCCGAATTTCTCTTCTTGTTAAATTTCACCTGAATGAGAGAGAGAGAGAGAGAGAGAGAGAGAGAGAGAGAGAGAGATTCTATTAGTCAACAAATAAGTTAGAATTTGTCGGTCATTACTTCGACCAGCCAAGAGCATTTAATGATTAGCTCAGATTAATGCATGTGTGCTTTGTAATGAAATCGACTACCTTATGTGACTGCTAGTGTGTTTCGCACATTCGAGCTCGGAAAAATATCGGAACACAGCTTATGGTACAAATCACTAATTAAATAAAATACTTTGATGTGTTCTACCTTCACTACTCCTAATGAATTTTTCGGTTGCTGAAGTAGAAAGTGTAAGTTGATGCAGTTTCGCAAATGTGTTTTCTTTCTCTTTGAACAGTACATTACAAGCGTAGTTGTTTGAGACCTAGAACTTAGTATTGCTTCTTTTACAAAACAATCTTCTACAAAACACGAGCTAACAAATCTGTGACGTTCAAATTTTTGTCAAAGAAACCTTTAATAAATCCCTGCAATACACAAAAAAACTTTCAGTCGGAGCTGGAGCAAAAACCACGCTAGGAGTAGTTCCTGATCACTTCATATTTCCCAATGTACACTGTCCATGCCAAGATCTTAACTTTTGGTATTTCTCCCCGTGGAAATGTTTGCCTGAAATACACACAACTCGAACAGAAATACGCAATTTCCCTGGAGACTGGCGCTAAGGTAAACCCTGATTCCTGACGGACTGTGAACGCATGCCTGCATGCTGACGGCTTGGCAAGGCGCGCATGCTGTACAGGTGATGTGCTGTTCTCCACACCTCCATCCACATCTTGTTACACACACACACAGTTAGCTCTCTTTCCTTTCTGCCTGCCAGCCGTGTGTGTGTGTGTGTGTGTGTGTGTGTGTGTGTGTGTGTGTGTGTGTGTGTGTGTGTGTGTGTATGTGTGTGTGTGTGTTCGTGCGTGTGTGTGTGTGTGTTCGTGCGTGCGTGTGTGTGCGTGTGTGTGTGTGCGTGTGTGTGTGTGCGTGTGTGTGCGTGTGTGTGTGCGTGTGTGTGTGTGTGTGCGCGCGCGTGCGTGCGATTCTTCGGATTCGAAGACGCCTAAACGGAACACAAAAAGGGAGAGGAAGAAGGCGGAAGAGCAGAGGGAAATGTAGAAGCAGTAGGATGAAAAAGAACAAGAGGAGACAAAAGAGCAGATGGGAGGGAAAGAGATGCTAGAAAGAAAGAAAGAAAGGAGGAGGAGGGAGGAGGAAGAGGAAGGGAGGGGGAGGATGAGGGAGGGAGAAAGAGAAGGATGAGGAGAGGAGGAGGAGCGAAGGGAGAAGGAGGAAGGAGGGAGAAATGAGGGGGAAGGGGGGGGGAGGAGGAGGAGAGGAGGACAGAGGAGGAGGAGGGAGGAGGAGGAACGTGAAGGTGTGAGGAGGGAGGAGGCGGGAGGAGGAAGGAGGAGGAGGAGGAGGAAGTCGGAGGAGGAGGAGGAGGACTGAGGAGGAGGAAGGGCCGGAGGGGGCGGATGGAGGAAGGGAGGAGGGAGGAGAGGAAGGGAAGGGGCGAACGAGGAAGGAAGGGGAGGAGGAGGAAGGGAGGGCGGAGGAGGAGGAGGAAGGGGGAGAAGGCGAGGGGAGGAAGGGAGGAGGAGGAATGCAGTGAGAAGTGGGAGGGAGGGAGGAGGGAGGGGGGGGGAGGGGAGAGGAGGAGGAGGTGGAGGAGGGAGAGGAGGAGGAGGAGGGAGGAGGATGAGGAGGGAGGAGGAGGAGGAGGAGGGAGGAGGAGGAGGTGAAAGGGGGAAGAAGGAGGAAGGAGGGAGGAAGGAGGGGGAGAAGGAGGAGGAAGGAGGG
>JAWQFJ010034107.1:37500-42798 GCA_034096865.1 Theodoxus fluviatilis | reverse complement strand
TGATTCGGGTGAATCTTAAGCTAAACGACGTTTATTGGCATTTGCGCAGCTGAGTGCGAGCTGGAGGCAAAATCTGGGTCACGTGGCGGCGTCTATTTTCAAGGCTCGTGATTGGCTGAGAGCGGCCGGCTCCCCCGGAGCCGGCTCCGGTTGTTCTCTGTCCTAAGCACATCGCGTGAAGTACTGTGTTTTCCTACACTTTTGATGAAAATGCGAAAGTGCATCGAGTCTCCAAGTAATGGAGATACACCTGAAAATGTTTTAGGGTAAAACGAAACAAAATTCTACAATTACGTAGGCTAGGGAAGTCAGCCAAGTCATTTTCATATGAATCAGTCTCCCGCTCCTCTCGATCTACAGACCACGATACATCGGTCGAAGCACGTGTTTGCCCTCTATCCCTCCATCACATCAAAGTCAGTAAAGCCTTCAAATTCATATTTTGAGAGTCTGAATTGAAAAATAACTCCTCAAGCGCTTCAACTTCTTCGTCAGTCGCCATACTGGCAAAGAAAAAAGTCCCGTTCACAAACGACGAAGACGCAGCTTCGTGAAAAAATTCGCAGAAAATTCGCGGCAGGTTCTCTCGATCACCAAAATGGCAGATCTCGTTGCCACGTAATCACTGCACGAGACTAGGATATTTTTAGAACAGCATGACTTGAAGGCCGTGTTAGGCAACAGAGCACGTCACTATCGCTCGGCCCACTGATGCACCGGCGGACGTCTGGGGAATGTACGCTGTGGCGCATCAATGCGCCAGCGGCCTCCTAAAGGTTAATTGAACTTGACATGTGACCGCGGACAGTTTCCTCCTGTCGTGCTTGCGCGCTATATGCCTAAATTGTTAGATACAAGAGACAAATTTGATGCTTTCTCTAAATTAAGACATCTGATTGCAATGGTGCAATATTCATTCGGTTGACTTTGTTATGCCTATCGAGGTAACACTTGGTATGAATAATTTCGGTTAAGTATAAGGCAGCAATAAGCCTTTTTCTATCATTAAGAAAACACAAACTCTGGGACAAGCCCGGCTCCCCTGACGTCCGCGCATTTCCTTGATAAGGAGGGACTGTCGGCAGACCCGGGGAGACGACCACCCACCAATCTCTTGGGAGACCACTGTCATCCAAGTATAATAAAGAAAACTCGAAACGCCATGGGTTTTCCTCCTCCTTGTCTTGTACATCAACATACCAGGAGCCTGCCTCACCAACCAGGCGCAACATCACCTTGGCTCCACCACACTTCATAGTTTTTTTAATTGTGATTATAATGTCAGAGTTGATCAGTGACGTAAGATTGAATTTGTCCTGTGCATTTGTATTGATCATGTCTGGAGAGGGGAAATGTGGATGTGTGAATCCATTGCAGGCCATGTCTGGGCACATGAGGATTGTGCAGCATGGTCAGAAGGTGTGCAGACCTCCGTAGACAAGCTGCAGTTTGTGGACAGAGCAGTGTTCACTGGGCTCTCACAGGTAAGACTTGAAGATGTTTTGTTTTTGCTCATTGTATATTGCACACATTTAGGTTTTAGTGTTTTATGCAAATATGACCCACTTGTGTTCTTACTCTTGTGGCATTAATACTGAGTTATGATGTGAAGTATCCATTTTTTAGTTAAAGGAAGAGATAGATACATGTTTTAGTAATGTCTCTGTTTGCAAACTTTTTTTTTGCAAAAGAATGAAATGAAATGAATCCATCAGTGCTTGGAATCTTTGCATTAATTAAAAAAGTGGTTTGTTTTGCGTAATTGAATGTGCCTCGTTCCACTCCACGCTGTCGTTCCCGTAACAACCTACGTTTCAGCTTACTTCCAGCTGCTCCCTCTCAGTTACACTCCTGGGACTCATTATTCCTGAATTCAGTAGTCAAGTGATGACTTCATGGCAGTGTTGCCAGTGCTCTGCCCTACAAGGTCAATAAAATCTAAAGAAGTTTGAGTGGGGAAACTGCAGAGCTAGCCTACACTTTTGCTGGGTTGCAAGGGGCAATGTGAAATTGGCAGAAAGAGTGGGGTATCATATGAATTAGGCACATAGGAATTAACATTGAAATCGGTCAAATAAATGGTACCTTGCTACCTCTGTGAGATAATGATAACTGGATGTATTACAATAGTGAAAGCTTCGTAATTTTAGAATTTTAGAATACACATATACTGATATTGTTTGGTTTACCTGTAATTTACAGAAATGCAACTTCTGCAAGCGGTATGGAGCCTCCATTGTGTGCAAGGCACGGCGCTGTGGGAAGACCTTCCACTACCCTTGTGCCGCCGCCTCAGGATGCTTCCAGGTCAGAGCAGTGCAATGATTTGGAATGTAGTCTTTTCAGGATATTTGCAGTTTATGCTCTCTCCTCTACACTGTTAATTCACTAGACAGGTTTCCTTGATAAAGATTTGGTCGTTCTTATCAGGTAGGAATAATATTTTCTTCTGTTGGGTAAACAGCTGTCAGGCAGAGTGACACGCCCTTTACAATTTTTTTAGTTGGCCCATGTTGTCTGTTGAAGGATGTCCTTTCTTCATTGTTATTCTGTAAAATGAAGATTCATGCATTATGAAGTTTACTTATTCGTCGTATCTGTGACTTGCAGGACATAAAAAGCCTATCTCTTCTATGTCCGAATCATGTTGATCAGGCGGATATAACAGGTAAGTTCTCATCAATTTATACCTCGTTATCATTTACATTTTTTGACAAACCATTTTAAGGGGAGTTTATAGTTTTTGAGCTGTACCTTTTTGGATAAGAAAAGTATGCGTTATGGTGGCCATTTTGAATAATTAACAGATGATCTCATTTTTATTCAAATGAGCAAAAGTTTTTAAAACTTATTTTCATGTATATCTTTGAATTGCCAAGCATGCTAATTTGAAAACTCTTTGCAGTAAATATTCTCTTATATTCACGTCTCCCCTTAAATGATACATTGAATCATTTTACGCAATTGATCTTTTTTAATTCACTATGATACAAATTGTGGAAACCTGGCAAATCAGTAAAATATCTTTACTGAGCAAACATGTCGAAACTTTCTTCCAGCACCCTCTGCAGCCTTCTGCGTCATCTGTTGTGGAGGAACCCACATAGGGCAGCTTCTGTTCTGCACCACCTGTGGCCAGCATAATCATGGCAGCTGCCTCAGCCCAGAGGTGGAGGTGAAGCCTGTGCTGAGGGCAGGGTGGCAATGTCCCAACTGCAAAGTCTGCCAGTCTTGCAGGTAAGCTGTTCGCAGTGCCCCCAGCCTGAGGTGTGGTACTGTGCTGCCAGTCATGACATGCCTGTCCTTGGAATCAGTCTTGTCTTTCTCTTCCCCCCCCCCCCCCCCCCCCCCAATGCCTGTCTGCCTACCTGTCCTCTGTGTTCAACATGATTCCCTCCACAGTGATCTCTGTGTTGTACACAAATTTGATGAAGGTTGATCTGTCATGATTATATCTCTTCCCCTCTGCTGATGGTCTATCCTTGTTATGTAATGTTCTTTGCATGCTGTTGATAGTGAATCAATCTCTCAGTGAAGAACTGATACTCTCTTCATCAGATAGATACAGTAGACTGATTAGAAACTAACTTTTTTGGTAGTGTAACCAGCATGCCAGCATTATTTCAACTGTCTAGACACCCTGATTAAATTAACTGAAGGCCATAATGTGATTTATGCATGTGCTGTATTAAAAATTACATTAGAACATCATCTTATTTTCAATTTGATGTAATGTAAGCAATTGTGCATATGCATGGGCAGATCTAGTTTGTTCCACTAGTTTCCTGGTACAAAGTTTACAGTAATGAGAATCATTTAATAGTAATCAGTAGGTGGAAATAGTGTAAATGCTTTTGTAAACAATTAGGATGATAAGGTAGTATGCAAGCCACACAGTGATGGTCATGAATGATGTCAGAAGTTAAGATGAGATCACTCTTAAATTGCTGAAGGATTAGAGATATCCATTTGGTTAAGATTTGCTGGCTTTGTCAGCAAGGGGTGTCTTTAGTTCTGGTGTCATAATCTCTCCCCAAATTTGTGTAAATACATCATAACAGGTGACTGATGAATAACTTTGACATGCTTAAAGTAAGTTCTGATTAGTTTTATTTCTTAATCTTACATAGTGTGGAATACAGATATGTTTTGATAAAGTTCCATAGTGCTTATTGTTCTTCTGATGGCCCTTTTCCAATGATTTTGTTTACTTGAAAAAAAACTGACAGAAAAATGTGCAGCACCTGGTAACTGGGTATGAATGACTCTTGCAGAGTTTGCAGGCTTACCCTTTTCATCCCAGTCTTATGTTGCATGCTTTCATTTGAACTAACAGCAAGCATGGGTCTCCAAGTATCCACTGGCTGGAAAACTTTCCAAGTCCTTGATCCAGCTGAAGGATTGAGTCAGTGAAAGATAAATTGCTGATTTTTGGCACCAAAATGCCAACATTGCATGAATCATGTCATGGCCTTTCAACTAAAATGCTTCCACACAGAGAAAGGGGTTACCTTTGTTTGAGGCAAATCTTGCACAGACAGCCTGTTGAAGATGACATTGGGGACAGATTGATCCAACAGTCTAAATGTGACATCTCAACCAATTGAATCAGAACAGCTCCTTGCATATATTAGGAGTAAACTTTAACGGAATTTTTTTTACTCATGATTGTATAAGCTGCAATGAAAGTGAGAGGAATTGGATAGGATTTGCATGGGAGATCCAGAGAGCAAAAATGAATGTTGGCAATAACTGAATTGCATGTTGATATCATAAGATTAGGACCTACTTCTTACACATTGAAGGAATTGTTGTGGGCTACTTAGAGATGCCTGCTCCAGCTTTTTGTTTTCTCCCTGTGGGAGTGCTTGCCTGGTGCCGAGTGGCTGTAACAGAAAGCTTCCCTGTGCCGCTACAGTAGAGCATTCTTCCATAGGAGGCAACTCACTGTTGCTAGGCATTGCGAGTTTGCAGTGCATGTCTAAATCTTGGTATGCATGTCAATCTTGCTTTGGGCTTCACTCTAGCTTTGTTCCTTGATTGTCATCAAAAGGCAGGGCTCTTTCACACTGCCATGGAAGTTAACACACTTCTGGCATTCTTCTGCTTTGGCTTTTTGACATTTAAAACTTTTTTGGAGTTAAATGTCCTTTAGAAGGCTCTGATCATCTAATCAATGGGAAAACACTCTATGTGTGTGTACAGGAATAATTTTTGGGACCACACAAATATTGGATAATTGATGACAGAGGGGCCTCATTTCTGAGCCTTTCTAAACATAATTATTTTTATTTAAAA
>JAWQFJ010034107.1:30000-35000 GCA_034096865.1 Theodoxus fluviatilis | reverse complement strand
AAAGTGAGACGCACATCCAGTCAAACTCAGAAGATCACTTTGAAGTTGTTCATCTCATCTTGTTCTTTTGCCATAACTTATGTGTGTTTGCCAGGTTGCCCAGAAGTTGTTATGAAATTATTTATCTGGTGCTTGAATACAGAGGAGTGTGTTGTAGGACTTACTCTAGCATTCATAACCAGAGGGGGGCATTTTTGACTCACATGCAAAGCAAAAGTGAGTCTATGTACTCACCCGTGTCGTCCGTCTGTCCGTCCGTCCGGGCGTAAACAACTTAAATGTTGGATTTTTCTCGGACACTATGAAGTATATCAACACCAAATGTGGCATAATGGTGTATGATGACAAGGCCTCTAAAACCATACATGGTGACTTGACCTTGCTTCAAGGTCAAGGTCACAGGAGCCATAAATGTGGTCTCAAAAACAGTCATTTTTCACATTTTCCCAATTTTCTCCCACGTTATTGAGAATGGCGACCTTAGCTACAAGTGGTATATAGGGCAAAGTAATCCCTATCTTTTGATACCAGTTTGGTTGACCTTGCTTCAAGGTCAAGGTCACAGGAGCTCTTCAAAGTTGGATTGTATACATATTTTGAAGTGACCTTGACCTTGAACTATGGAAGATAACTGTTTCAAACTTAATAATTATGTGGGGCACATGTTATACTTTCATCATGAGACACATTTGGTCACATATCATCAAGGTCAAGGTCACTTTGACCCTTATGAAATGTGCCCAAAATGGGGTAGTGAACCACTAAAAGTGACCATATCTCATGGTAGAAAGTGCCAATAAGCACCATTGTGCTTCCTATGTCTTGAATTAACAGCTTTGTGTTGCATGACCTTGGATGACCTTGACCTTGGGTCAAGGTCAAATGTATTTTGGTAGGAAAAATGTGTAAAGCATTTCTTAGTGTATGATGTCATTGGTAGGTTTGGTTGTTTGACCTTGACCTTGAAGGTCACCTGAAGGTCAAGGTCATATAAAGGTCAAGATCAAGCATGTGAGTCGTATGGGCTTTGCCCTTCTTGTTATGAAATTGTATGAACCCTGTCATCCTACTTGTCTGTACATGTACATGCTTTGATCTTAAAATCAATATTCCAGAACTTTCTCACACAATATCAAGTGAGTATTGCTTAGAATCCAGAGGATTAGCTAGTCTCGAGTTGAGGCTTGTTGTTGTTGTTGTTGTTGTTGTTGTTGTTGTTGTTGTTGCTGCTGCTGTTTCACGTGTAACATATTTACAAACACATGCATTTATTTGTTAGAGTTTACATGTGATATAACTTAGCCCAGCCACATGTCAATTTTTAAACATAATGTGTTTGTATGTATGCATTGTTACCCGCCAAATTTTTTAGCACCTGTCGGGTTTGTTGTTTTCTCGTTCGGGCCGTGCTGCGAATGACGGGTCTTTCAGGAATTATGGTTCTGTCACGGGGTGATATGAGTTTCTTTTTGCAAGATGCTTTCGTGGGGTGAGTCGAGCTCCAGCTCACCGGGGGCAGTGAAATAGGAGTGAGAGCGTGAGTCATACAGACAGAGAGGACGAGTCTTAGTTGAGGTCATTCTAGTTCACTAGAGACTTCGCCTACTGACTCGGGTTCACAGAATGAGCTGTGGTATCGGAGACCTTCTCTCCCTGCTTTCGAGAGGCTGATGACACTGTGTGGCCCACAATGGGTTTTTCCTCATCCAAAACCCCGACCAATCCCTGGGTGTGTGTCTCGCTCCAAAGGGTTCTAAATTGTCACTAGACTGCTTTGTGTCCTACTGGTGTTTAAAGGACTGCTTTGTGACCTACTGGTGTTTAAAGGACTGCTTTGTGACCTACTGGTGTTTAAAGGACTGCTTTGTGTCCTACTGGTGTTTAAAGGACTGCTTTGTGACCTACTGGTGTTTAAAGGACTGCTTTGTGTCCTACTGGTGTTTAAAGGACTGCTTTGTGTCCTACTGGTGTTTAAAGGACTGCTTTGTGACCTACTGGTGTTTAAAGGACTGCTTTGTGTCCTACTGGTGTTTAAAGGACTGCTTTGTGTCCTACTGGTGTTTAAAGGACTGCTTTGTGTCCTACTGGTGTTTAAAGGACTGCTTTGTGTCCTACTGGTGTTTAAAGGACTGCTTTGTGTCCTACTGGTGTCTTCTCGCATGAGTACAGAGGGAAGCGGAGTCGTTAGTGGTAGTCTAGACTCCTGCTGACCTAATTTGTCATCTTTGTATCACCGAGAAGTGTTGTTTTACTTTTTTCTGGATTATTGTTGATTACTGCGTTAGCTCACAGTGTTGCATAATTGCAGGGGAAACTTGTTTCCGCCTTGTTCCTGCATTGTGGGGTTTGTAGCGTATTGTTGTTAATTGCAGGCGAAATTTTTTTCCACCTTGTTCCTGCATTGTGGGGTTTGTAGCCTATTGTTGGTAATATTGCAGGGGAAACTTGTTTCCGCCTTGTTCCTGCATTGTGAGGTTTGTAGCCTATTGTTGTTAATTGCAGGAGAAATTTTTTTCCACCTTGTTCCTGCATTGTGGGGTTTGTAGCCTATTGTTGGTAATATTGCAGGGGAAACTTGTTTCCGCCTTGTTCCTGCATTGTGAGGTTTGTAGCCTATTGTTGGTAATATTCCAGGGGAAACTTGTTTCCGCCTTGTTCCTGCATTACTGGATTTGTAGCGTACTGTTGGTAATCGCAGGGGAAATTTGTTTCCGCATTGTTCCTGCATTACTGGATTTGTAGCGTATTGTTGGTATTATTCCAGGGGAAAATTTGTTTACCAGCACTGTAGCGCATGGTTTGTGATTCTTGTTCCGTAATTGCAAAGGGAAACTGTTGCTATTTCGGCATTACTAAGTTAGCGCACGGTGTTGCATAATTGCGGGGGAAACTTGTTTCCGCCTTGTTCCTGCATTGTGGGGTTTGTAGCATATTGTTGGTAATATATTCCAGGGGAAAATTGTTTCCGCCTTGTTCCTGCATTGTGGGGTTTGTAGCGTATTGTTGATAATATTGCAGAGGTGGAGAAACTTGTTATTGTCTTATTTCTTACTACATTAGCGCACAGTGTTGCATAATTGCAGGGGAAACTTGTTTCCGCCTTGTTCCTGCATTACTGGATTTGTAGCGTATTGTTGGTAATATTCCAGGGGAAAATGTGTTTACTAGCACTGTAGCGCATGGTTTGTGATTCTTGTTCCGTAATTGCAAAGGGAAACTGTTGCTTTTTCAGCATTACTAAGTTAGCGCAAGGTGTTGCATAATTGCAGGGGAAACTTGTTTCCGCCTTGTTCCTGCATTACTGAGTTTATGGCGCACTTCGTTCGTGATTGTAGCGGAAACTTGATTTTGTCTTGTCCCTACATTGCTTGAATTTGTGGCGCGTTGTTTGCGACCACAGGTGAGGCTTGTCTCTGTTTTCTTCTCTTCTTTTTGTGGATTATAGTTCGTTGATCCTGCATTGCAGGAGTACTTTCCGCACTATATTTGTGAATGGAGTAGTGGTTGTCCTATGGTTTTCCTTTCCTTTAGAAACGAAATGAATTGTATGATTTTTACCTTACTTTCGCGTATTTCTATATTTTTTTGTACCGTTTGGTTAGATATTTCTCTCGGTTAAAGTGCGAGCTGTAAAAGGCCTGTGACATGCATGCCTGTCTTTCTTTCAAGCTATCCATTGCCCATGTGTCTCGATTGCCTGACAACTTTGTAATCTGTCTGCCTCTCTCCTTAATTGCTTGTCGTTGTTAGTTTTGTTGTTGTTATTATTGACGAGAATGCCAAATTGTGTTCAAGCAATGTGTAAATAAAGTTGTACAACACATAACACAGAAAAGCTTTTTGACTCACATGCGAAGCAAAAGTAAGTCTATATACTCACCCTTTTCGTCCGTCCGGGCGTACTGTCGTCTGTAAAAAAACTTTAACGTTGGATTTTTCTTGGACACTATTAAGTTTATCAACACCCAATTTGGCATGATGGTGTATGATGACAAGGCGTCAAAAAACATACTTAGTGACTTGACCTTGCTTCAAGGTCAAGGTCGCAGGGGCCGTAAATATTGTCTAAAAAAACAGACATTTTTCACATTTTCCCTATTGTCTCTGAAGTTTTTGAGATTGGATGCCTGACCTATATATGGTATATAGGGCAAAGTAATCCCTATCTTTTGATACCAGTTTGACCTTGCTTCAAGGTCAAGGTCGCAGGGGCCATAAATGTTGTCTAAAAAACAGACATTTTTCACATTTTCTCAATTTTCTCTGAAGTTTTTGAGATTGGATACCTGAACTATATATGGTATATAGGGCAAAGTAAGCCCTATCTTTTGATACCAGTTTGGTTGACCTTGCTTCAAGGTCAAGGTCACAGGAGGTCTTCAAAGTTGGATTGTATACATATTTTGAAGTGACCCTGACCCTGAACTATGGAAGATAACTGTTTCAAACTTAATAATTATGTGGGGCACATGTTATACTTTCATCATGAGACACATTTGGTCACATATCATCAAGGTCAAGGTCACTTTGACCCTTATGAAATGTGACCAAAATGGGGTAGTGAACCACTAAAAGTGACCATATCTCATGGTAGAAAGTGCCAATAATCACCATTGTGCTTTCTATGTCTTGAATTAACAGCTTTGTGTTGCATGACCTTGGATGACCTTGACCTTGGGTCAAGGTCACATGTATTTTGGTAGGAAAAATGTGTAAAGCATTTCTTAGTGTATGATGTCATTGGTAGGTTTAGTTGTTTGATCTTGACCTTGAAGGTCACCTGAAGGTCAAGGTGATATAAAGGTCAAGGTCAAGCATGTGAGTCGTATGGGCTTTGCCCTTCTTGTTTTCATTTTTTCCTAGGACAGTAATTTTTAGGACATGTGTGTTCTTCCAGTAATGCATAGATGACTCCAGTGACATGGATTCCTTGACATTAGACTATCATGTTCCAACTGCAACCCGCAGAGGAGAGAGAGAGAGAGAGAGAGAGAGAGAGA
>JAWQFJ010034107.1:17500-25000 GCA_034096865.1 Theodoxus fluviatilis | reverse complement strand
TAGACAAGCGCTCGAGGCCGAGAAAGAGATTGGATCTGCAGCTGGGAGCATTGAATGTTCTTCAACGTGTGTGTGCGTGCGCGTGCGTGTGTGTGCTTATGTGTGTGTGTGTGCGCGCGCGTGTGAATGCTTGTGTGTGTGTGTGTTTGTGTGTGTGTGTGCGTGTCTTTCTTTTTTTCTTTTCTTTTCTTTCTTCTTTTTTTCTTCTTTTTTTTTGGGGGGGGGGAGGGAGGGCGTGCCATATGTGTCTGTATGTGAATGTGTGCGTACTGTTCATGTGTCTTTATGCGAGCGTGCGTGCACACATATGTGATAAATACATTTTCACAATCGTGACCCAGAATTGGAAACAAAGCTGAAGTCGACAAAACATGCAGTTTTTAAGCCAACACCGAGAAAAGTATCAGTGCACTATTTTAAGTAATTGCTATTCCTGAATTTTACATATTTGTATAAGAATTACAACTATTCCTCTGGGAGATAATTTTTGTGTTTAATATGCATTAACATAATTGTGTTCAAATTACTGTTCTGCGACTTTAAGGAACCGGAAAAACGATTTTCCGGCACGGTTTCTGCAATAGGCGATGCCACGCCTCTCAATCAGTCGTCATTGCTGCACAAGGACACACGCGTGCGCGCGCGCACGCACGTACACACACACAGACACACACACTGACACACGCACACACACACAGACACACAGACTGACACACGCACACACACACAGACACACACACGCACACACAAACACACACACACACACACACACACACACACACACACACACACACACCAACTAAGGGAAGGTAAACTCTGAACACCCATCTTTGCAGTTTCATGCACAGATCCACGATTTTCTAAACAACGTCTTTGGTTACATGCTGTTGAAGATGTTACCCTCTAGAATCGACTTCTCCAGACGATGACGTCAGAATGTTTGCCAAGATATCCACTACATGAATACATCAGTCCAGTCAAATCGAGGCACCAATTGGTAGTCTGTTTCATTCTAGTCGACGAAACTTACAATACAAAAGAGGAAACGTTCTTTCATTGGGGAGGGAGAAAAGACCATAGAAATACATGCACAACATTCGGCCACATCCGTGGTTTACTGGAACAGCTGAAAGAGCTTGCATGTTCCATTGAATCAGGCAGTCAAATCGAGGCACCAATTGGTAGTCTGTTTCATTCTAGTCGACGAAACTTACAATACAAAAGAGGAAACGTTCTTTCATTGGGGAGGGAGAAAAGACCATAGAAATACATGCACAACATTCGGCCACATCCGTGGTTTAATGGAACAGCTGAAAGAGCTTGCATGTTCCATTGAGTCAGGCACTCATTTCATTCTTCTTTGAGCGGTTTAAGGACATAATGAATGTACTCTGCTACATGTCTCTCTAGGAGTTAGGCCGAGTGACTGAGTTCAGGGCCCCCATGTGGGTTGGGGGTAAGAACAGACCCACCGTGGCTTCCCACACGGTTCCTCAAAGGTGTGTGGTGGACCGGCGGTGAGGGTGAAGTGAAGGAAGACGCAGGGGCGAAGTGGAGTTACTTTCCACTCTTTATTGGCCGCTGGTAAAAGTTCTTGGTACATGAACTTCTGGACCCGGGTGGTCCAATGGTCTGCCTGGCTTGTGTGCTGGTCCCCCCTGAACAAGCGGATGCACGGACCTCACAGGAGCCAGGGCTTGGAGTGTTTCCCAGATCCTAACCCTGGCTCCTGGTTTCGTGCTTCAATTTGGAAGAAAAGAGAGATTATTTAATTTAAGTTGCTTTGAAATTACTTCTCACAAATTTTGTCTCATTCAGCATAACAGTCTATTGAATTAATCATGTGCCGTTGCAAGAAGCTGTCTTACTTGAGGGAGAATATAACATTTATAATTAAAAAATTATGTTAGACTTGGGATGCCAGAGTGGGGGAACTGTTCACTAGCCTCGGGTCACGCTAATCTAACAAGTGACTGACAGGGGCAACTGCACCAACTATGAGGAGTCCCAGAGCGGTCAGCTTGTATTGCACACGGGATGGGAGGGTTGGAGAGAGGTCTGACATACAGAGAGGTCTGACACACAGAGGTCTGACACACAGGATAGGGTGGGTGGGAAGAGACACAAGCGAGGATAATTGAATAGAGGATGAACACAGTAGATGTACAATACACTTGGTGACAGGTGTACCTTATCACACTAACAAGTGACTGACAAGGCAACTGCACCAACTGTCAGACCACAGCAGAGGAGGAGTCCCAGAGCGGTCAGCTGGTCAGCTTGCATTACACACAGGATGGGGTTGGGGTTGGAGATAAGTCTGACACACAGAGAGGTCTCACACACAGGATAGGGTGGGTGGGAAGAGACACAAGCAAGGATAATTGAATAGAGGATGAACACAGTAGATGTACAATACACTTGGTGATAGGTGCACCTTATCACACATTGTTAATGGCTGTCGTGTATTTGCCGACAGCTTGTCCCGCTGTGAACAAAAAGTGGCAGATCTATGTGAGGGATGAGGTTGTGGGCGCGTGTGCTCCCCAACGTGCTCTGGAGGAAAACAGCGCACCTCAGACATCATGTAGGACCTCATTGGCACCGTCAGCGGCTGCCCATTCCAGCGAGAAAGCTCATCGCCGCAAGACTCTCCAGACTCCGCCAGGAGGGGGCATGAAGACCACTCCAGCTCCTGAGCCTTGGAGATCCACTGCGAGACGTCGCGGCAATGACGACGGCCATGCAGACAGACCTAGTGGGCAGAGCGTGTACGTGGAGACGAAGCCCCGGTCTGCTTGACCTTGTCGTAAGTGGCGTGAGGGGCACTTTCCGTTTGTCTGTGCGCCGCGGACTTCCATTACTGGTCACGAGTACCGATGTATGCTTGCACGAGTTTACCGCGACGTATGTACTCGTGCTAGTTTTGTTATGTTGTAATGGGCTGGACAGCCTTAACAATAAATTGTTCTGTCTGTGCGTCTGTCTGTGTGTCTGTGTGTGTGTGTGTGTCTGTCTGTCTGTCTGTCTGTCTCTCTGCCTGTCTGTCTGTCTGTCTGTCTCTGTCTGTCTGTCTGTCTGTCGTCTCTGTCTGTCTGTCGTCTCTGCTCTGTCTCTCTCTCTCTCTCTCTCTCTCTCTCTCTCTCTCTCTCTATCTATCTATCTATCTATCTATTTATATCTCCCCACATATCCCCCTCTGTCTCCCTCTCTTCTCTCTACCACCATCATACTTTCTCCCCGCCCCCCCCCCCCGCCCCCACCTCCACCCTCCCCTCTCCTCCTCTCCCCACCCTCACACCCTATGGCCTTGTGTAAGTCTGATGATACCTAAGGCCAAAAACACTAAATTGCGGTTATGGACAATCAACCGACCCAATTTTTAACTGCTGACCCTAAACTTTTTTCGACGATGAAAGGACGACGACGACGACGAAGTAGAAGAAGAAGATGAAGGGAGGGAGGGAGAGAGGGAGGGAGGGAGTGAGGGAGGGAGGGGGGGGGGAGGGAGGAGAAAGAAAGAAAGAAAACAGACAAGACAGACAGACAGACAGACAGACAGACAGAAAGAAAGAAAGAAAGAAAGAAAGAAAGAAAGAAAGAAAGAAAGAAAGAAAGAAAGAAAGACAGAGAGAAAGAAAGAATGAATGAATGAATGAATGAATGAATGAATGAATGAATGAATGAATGAATGAATGAATGAATGAATGAATGAATGAATGAATGAATGAATGAATGAAAGAAAACAGAAAGAATGAAGGAAGGAAGCAAGCAAGAAAGAAAAGAAGCAATAAAGAAAGAAAGCAAGAAAGAATGTTTAATTGACCGTTAACAACGAATTGCTTGCTGTTCCATCTTCCCTTCCCTATGAGCACTCAGGGAATCCACGATTTAAGTTTTAAACGCGTTTTCATTGAGAGAAACTGGTTCATGCTCAGTCTGGCCTCTTCTTCAAGTTCAGGCTGACCTACCGACTTTGTTTATGGTTGCCATGGTACGTCTTAACAACAACTATTTTGTTTTTTGTTCTGCCTAATACGAAGGATGGGACATAGCAGATAGGGGAAAAGGGGGGGAGGGGGGGGGGGGGGGGGGAGGGGGGGGGGGGGGGGGAGGAGGCGGAGGTGGTTTCATGGGGAGATGGAGGCAATTAGAGGTAGGTGTGTGTGTGTGTGTGTTTGTGTGTGTGTGTGTTGTGTGTGTGTGTGTGTGTGTGTGTGTACATGTGTGTGTGCATGTGTTGTCTCTGTGTGTGTACATGTGTGTGCGAGGGTTGGCGCTTGTGTGTGTGTGTGTGTGTGTGTGTGTGTGTGTGTGTGTGTGTGTGTGTGTGTGTGTGTGTGTGTGTGTGTGTGTGTGTGTGTGTGTGTGTGTGTGTGTTTTTGCCCGCTTGTGCTTGTATGTTTAAAAAAAGTGTTTAATGATATCATGTCCGCCTGGGAAAAACCATCAAATAATGGATCATTTGCTCGGTGGATGCACAGCTCAAGACTGTTGGTGAGGATTATTTTTCATTGGAACAAAGTATCGTTATAATTTTTTTTTACTTTCATTTTATTCGGAACCTGTTGTCATGAGTGAGTTCCCTTGACATTCCTTCCGGGAAACGAGGAAACTTTTTTTCGAACACGTGTGCTAACAACAGCGCGGCAGAAGGCTGACGCGGAGATGCTGGCTTAATTTTTTTTCCACAGAGGAGTTATCATCTAGTTCCCAGTAGGCGAAGATTCACGAACTTTGTCCTGATTATTCGTTCCTACCTCACGAATGATCGGTCGACACTGAGCAAATCACAGGTGACTGAAGCCTTGACAGTCGATAACCGACATCGCAAGCGTCAAAATGGCAGGAGAGCTTCCTAATGGAATCAAGGTGAGTGCTGCATTTCGTAAGTAGCTAGAAACTCCCTACGGAGCGAAGCAGAAGACGGTCTTCAGAGGAAGAGCCCCCGTCGCCGAGTGTTTCGGCCCTATAATCTTCCTTACACTCTCGGGGGGTGGGCCACGGTGTCCGTCTTTCTGCCACTGTATTTCTTTGGCAGGGGTGGGGAGAAGCAATCGGAATTGATCATTCAGATGTAGGGGAAAATTCCGCAGTCATACGCCATATCTCATGATATCAATAAGAATAGATGCCTACGCGTGATTCTGTGTCGTTTGATAATTTTATGATATAATTCGGGCAAAGTGTGCAGATGTCAGATACGTCGTTTTTAAACATCCCTAGCGTAACTCCATTGGTGGGTTCAAATATTGGCCGGAGACGCGTTGTCGTCACTTCCGGAGTTATTTGTAGAAGCCACGTGCTTTTAGCCATGTTGGTAGGAGGCGAGCGCTGTCTGCTAAGGCTGAAATGCTCGTTGTCGGCAACATTTTCGGACACTGTACCCCAGTTTCAAATCTCGGCATTTCTCGCCAAAATTGACATTTATAAACGTCGTTTAGCTTAAGATTACACCCGAATCACGCGGACCGTTAAGGTGCATGGAGTACAGTATGATGAGTATTGCCGAGGGAGCGTCAGGTATGGATCGAGCCCGCCGATCACCTCAATTTTGTTGAAGTAAAATAGGCATCGGGCTTGCGAAAGTCAACGTAACGCGTTTTCTTCCTCACGAACATTACCTTAGAAAGAAAAGTGTATCACAACTCTAATTATTTTAGACGTTGGTTTCTTGGCACAGATAAGAGAAAAGCGAAACGATCACTTATTGTGCACTGAGTTTTGATGCGTGACCGGGACACTCCCCGCAGTATGTTTTGTTTACTTTGTAAGGTTTGAGCACTAGCTGTAGGGGTTAAAAATGGTGAGTTATTAATATAATTGGTGAATTTAGTTGTCATGAAACTTTTGTTTTGTGCTTTAATGCCATTTTCTTGTCGTAATCATACACGTTACATTACGCTGAATGCGGGCAATTTGATCATGCACTCATCGACTCGATGATCGTGAATTTTCTGTCCTCACCTGACCAGGGAAACGAAATAGTCAATTCAAGCCAGAACTAAACAATTTTCTGCTGCCACTCATTCGAGTTTTACATGAAACATTATATCACACTAGCTCGATCGTCTGCTGGCGTAGTGGTTACGGTTCAATCGTGTTCGTCTGCTAGGTACGTACGGTGTGGTTTGTTTACTTATCTTCTGTGGGTTTTGTGCAGAAAGTATACGTTACAATAGTCTATTATGACTATTTTCGATTAGTTTTTAATCTAATTAAACTTTTTGCATGCTTTAATGCCATCCTTTTGCCACGATCTAGCGATAATCACTCCTCAACACAGACCCGAAACATACCCCAACATATAGCACCGGAAGTTATGCCCTGGTGAACTCTTCTTTGGGGGGGGGAGACTTAAAGGATGTGGGTAGGGGGGGGGGGGGGGGTATGGAATCCTCCACACGGCCCACGCGGTGGCTGGGCTTAGCCAATCGCTGGCGCGGAACTAGTCTATTTTTAGCGCAGACTTCACTGCCTCACACTGGTGCCACAAATACGGCACTGTCTGGAACCAGCGCGCTTCATTCTTGTCTCTTTGACTCCATCACGCGTTTTCGCTTTGGTTCTAGCCTATCGCACAACCACAACAAAATGGTTGTTCACTGCCAGTGGAGCACATGCTCTGGTGAGTACGAAGACCTCGCCACCAAAACACAAGTTCTTTTTCATTTCCTCTTCGCACCAGTTCACCTCGGTACCTCGCTCCCGTCTCGCTCTGTGAGTGTGTGTGTGTGTGTGTGTGTGTGTGTGTGTGTGTGTGTGTCTGTCTGTCTATCTGTCTGTGTCTGTCTGTCTGTGTCTGTCTGTCAGTGTCTGTGTGTCTGTCTGTCTGTTTGTGTGTCTGTGTGTCTGTCTGTGTGTCTGTCTGTCTGTCTGTCTGTGTCTGTCTGTCTGTGTGTGTGTGTGTGTGTGTCTGTCTGTCTCTCTGTCTTTCTCTCTCTCTCTCTCTCTCTCTCTCTCTGTGTACGTGTGTGTGTGTGTGAGTGCATACATATGTGTGTGTGTGTGTGTGTGCGCGCGAGTGCGTATGTGTGTGTGTGTGTGTGTGTGTCGCTGTGTGTGCTTGTGCGTGTGTGTGTGTCACTGTGTGAAAATTGCAAACAAAATCATCACTAACTTTGTAGAGACCATTTGATGAGAACTGAGAGGGAAAATGATGACAATAATAAAGATTAAAGTAACATATGCAGATTCCAACTGAATAGCTACTATGCATTAAATAAAAAAGTTCCATCCTTCACTAAGTCCACATTATATGGACATCCAGATTTCAGAGGATGATGTTCCTAAGAACTTGTGCTTTATTGTTCTCATACATATACTCTATAAATTATGATAATGTGTATTATGTGCTTTTCCAAATCATCTATTTGACAAACATAAGAATTCATGTAGGTGACAAATCCTTCCCTTTGATGAAGGTGTGGTCATCCATTTAGCTTACTAAAACATTCCTGTTTCAATGCAGGTATGAGCTAAACCACTTAAAATGCAATA
>JAWQFJ010034107.1:0-12500 GCA_034096865.1 Theodoxus fluviatilis | reverse complement strand
GGTATTGGTGGTGGTGGCTGATGGTAGTGGTGGTGGTGGTGGCTGATGGTATTGGTGGTGGTGGTGGCTGATGGTATTGGTGGTGGTGGTGGCTGATGGTAGTGGTGGTGGTGGTGGCTGATGGTATTGGTGGTGGTGGTGGCTGATGGTATTGGTGGTGGTGGTGGCTGATGGTATTGGTGGTGGTGGTGGCTGATGGTATTGGTGGTGGTGGTGGCTGATGGTATTGGTGGTGGTAGTGATGATGGTATTGGTGGTGGTGGTGGCTGATGGTATTGGTGGTGGTGGTGGCTGATGGTATTGGTGGTGGTGGTGGCTGATGGTATTGGTGGTGGTGGTGGCTGATGGTATTGGTGGTGGTGGCTGATGGTATTGGTGGTGGTGGTGGCTGATGGTATTGGTGGTGGTGGCTGATGGTATTGGTGGTGGTGGTGGCTGATGGTATTGGTGGTGGTGGTGGCTGATGGTATTGGTGGTGGTGGCTGATGGTAGTGGTGGTGGTGGTGGCTGATGGTATTGGTGGTGGTGGTGGCTGATGATATTGGTGGTGGTGGTGGCTGATGGTATTGGTGGTGGTGGTGGCTGATGGTATTGGTGGTGGTGGTGGCTGATGGTATTGGTGGTGGTGGTGGCTGATGGTATTGGTGGTGGTGGTGGCTGATGGTATTGGTGGTGGTGGTGGCTGATGGTATTGGTGGTGGTGGTGGCTGATGGTATTGGTGGTGGTGGTGGCTGATGGTAGTGGTGGTGGTGGTGGCTGATGGTATTGGTGGTGGTGGTGGCTGATGGTATTGGTGGTGGTGGTGGCTGATGGTATTGGTGGTGGTGGTGGCTGATGGTATTGGTGGTGGTGGTGGCTGATGGTATTGGTGGTGGTGGTGGCTGATGGTATTGGTGGTGGTGGTGGCTGATGGTATTGGTGGTGGTGGTGGCTGATGGTATTGGTGGTGGTGGTGGCTGATGGTATTGGTGGTGGTGGTGGCTGATGGTATTGGTGGTGGTGGTGGCTGATGGTATTGGTGGTGGTGGCTGATGGTATTGGTGGTGGTGGCTGATGGTATTGGTGGTGGTGGCTGATGGTAGTGGTGGTGGTGGTGGCTGATGGTATTGGTGGTGGTGGTGGCTGATGGTATTGGTGGTGGTGGCTGATGGTATTGGTGGTGGTGGTGGCTGATGGTATTGGTGGTGGTGGCTGATGGTATTGGTGGTGGTGGTGGCTGATGGTATTGGTGGTGGTGGTGGCTGATGGTATTGGTGGTGGTGGCTGATGGTAGTGGTGGTGGCTGATGGTATTGGTGGTGGTGGTGGCTGATGGTATTGGTGGTGGTGGTGGCTGATGGTATTGGTGGTGGTGGTGGCTGATGGTAGTGGTGGTGGTGGTGGCTGATGGTATTGGTGGTGGTGGTGGCTGATGGTATTGGTGGTGGTGGTGGCTGATGGTATTGGTGGTGGTGGTGGCTGATGGTATTGGTGGTGGTGGTGGCTGATGGTAGTGGTGGTGGTTGTGGCTGATGGTAGTGGTGGTGGTGGTGGCTGATGGTATTGGTGGTGGTGGTGGCTGATGGTAGTGGTGGTGGTGGTGGCTGATGGTATTGGTGGTGGTGGTGGCTGATGGTATTGGTGGTGGTGGCTGATGGTAGTGGTGGTGGTGGTGGCTGATGGTATTGGTGGTCACTGGTGGTGGTGGCTGATGGTATTGGTGGTGGTGGTGGCTGATGGTAGTGGTGGTGGTGGTGGCTGATGGTAGTGGTGGTGGTGGTGGCTGATGGTATTGGTGGTGGTGGTGGCTGATGGTAGTGGTGGTGGTGGTGGCTGATGGTAGTGGTGGTGGTGGTGGCTGATGGTATTGGTGGTGGTGGTGGCTGATGGTATTGGTGGTGGTGGTGGCTGATGGTATTGGTGGTGGTTGTGGCTGATGGTATTGGTGGTGGTGGTGGCTGATGGTATTGGTGGTGGTGGTGGCTGATGGTATTGGTGGTGGTGGTGGCTGATGGTATTGGTGGTGGTGGCTGATGGTATTGGTGGTGGTGGCTGATGGTATTGGTGGTGGTGGTGGCTGATGGTAGTGGTGGTGGTGGCTGATGGTAGTGGTGGTGGTGGTGGCTGATGGTATTGGTTGTTGGTGGTGCCTGATGGTATTGGTGGTGGTAGTGGCTGATGGTATTGGTGGTGGTGGTGGCTGATGGTATTGGTGGTGGTGGTGGCTGATGGTATTGGTGGTGGTGGTGGTGGTGGCTGATGGTATTGGTGGTGGTGGTGGCTGATGGTATTGGTGGTGGTGGTGGCTGATGGTATTGGTGGTGGTGGTGGCTGATGGTATTGGTGGTGGTGGTGGCTGATGGTATTGGTGGTGGTGGTGTGGTGGCTGATGGTATTGGTGGTGGTGGTGGCTGATGGTATTGGTGGTGGTGGTGGCTGATGGTAGTGGTGGTGGTGGTGGCTGATGGTATTGGTGGTGGTGGTGGCTGATGGTATTGGTGGTGGTGGTTGATGGTAGTGGTGGTGGTGGTGGCTGATGGTATTGGTGGTGGTTGTGGCTGATGGTATTGGTGGTGGTGGCTGATGGTATTGGTGGTGGTGGTGGCGGATGTTACTGTTGGTGGTGGTTGATGATACTGTTGGTGGTATTTATGGTATTAGTGGTGGTAGTTTTGGTGGTTGTGGTGGGTGGGGATGGTGGTTGATGGTATTGGTGGTTGTGGCTGATGGTATTGGTGGTGGTGGTGGCTGAAGTTACTTTTGGTGGTGGTTGATGATACTGTTGGTGGTGGTTATGGTATTAGTGGTGGTAGTTTTGGTGGTAATGGTTGTGGTGGGTTGGGATGGTGGTTGATGGTATTGGTGGTAATGGTTGTGATATTGGTGGGGATGGTTGGTGGTGGTACATGGTGGTGGTTGGCAGCAGTGGTGGTTGGTGATGGTGGTGTTTCATTGTGGCAGTCGGAGGTGGTGATGATTGTGGTGATATTGGTGGTTGTGGTGGTGGTTGGTGAGGGGAGGGTTGATGATTGTGGCAGTGGTAGTGATGATGGTTGGGATGCAGGTGGTGGTGCTGGTGGTGATGGATATGGTGATAGTGGGATGCTGGTGGTGGTGGCGGTGGTGGAGGTGGGGGGGGGGGGGGGGGGGGGGGGGGGGAGATAGTGGATGATGGTGGTGGCAGTGGTCTTACTGGTTAATGGGGATGTTGGTGGCTGGTGTTGGTGTTGGTGTTAGTGGTTTGATGGTGGCACTGTGTGGTGGTGGGATTGGATATGGTGATAGTGGGATGCTGGTGGTGCTGGTGGTGGTGGTGGTGATACCATTTCATGTGCCATGCCACTTGTATTTACAGGAGGAGGTGACGTGTCCAGTGTGTTTGGAACTCTTTGACTGCCCCCTGTCTCTGCCCTGCACTCACACCTTCTGCAAGGCGTGTCTGGAGGACATGCTGGCCAATCCTGTCTTGGGACAGGGTACCTCAGGCACTGGCCCCTCCTTGCGCTGCCCCCAGTGTCAGGAAACAGTGGTACTGCCAGGGGGGGTGTACCTGCTACGAAAAAACATCCTGGCTGCCAACATTGTGGGAATTCTGGTGAAAAGCCGAGCAGGCAGATCATCTGAAGCTGATGAAGAAAAGAGCACCAGCAAAGATACAAAGAGGGGACCTGACAGGAGCAAGCAGAATTCTCTTCAGGTGAGAACTGAGAAGATAGTCTGATGGGGAAAATGCATCAGGTTATTTTTCTCATGGTCTGCTGTTATTCGTTCTTCTCTTTTATGGGTGTTAATGTCTACATTTGGCAAATATTCCACTCTTTGCTCTAGTGCACTGATAATTTCATGCTGTGAGGCAATAGGGACAGCCACATCAGTTTGCAAGTGCTGGCCAGGTAAATAACCCTATAGTCTACTCAGACTAGAGCAGTGGCAAGCATCAAAACTGTGAATGACTTGTATCTCTCACACACAATACAATTTAAGAAAGGTAAGATATAAAGCTACAGTAAAATTAATATCCACTTAAATATCCACCTTGGTGACTTTTGACTTTTTGCATAACTTAACCAAAGTGGGATATTAATGGAAACTGATGCTAAATGGTAACAGGCATGGATTAGGGATCATTTAATGGAACAGTTCAGTAGCTAAAAATTAAAATGCCTTCCCTTGTATCCTTGAGTATGGCAAATTTAAAGAAAAGGGGAGTACTAAAATGTTCATGTAGGTCTTCAGTAGGCACAAATTAAGAATGTATATATAGTTTTTATGGATTCTTTAGTCTGTATGTATTGATTTGTGGAGGTGCCTTGCTTTTACAAGTAACATTTCCATATGGATTCTTTAGTCTGTATGTATTGATTTGTGGAGGTGCCTTGCTTTTACAAGTAACATTTCAATATGGATTCTTTAGTCTGTATGTATTGATTTGTGGAGGTGCCTTGCTTTTACAAGTAACATTTCAAACTTTCACACCCATGCGTAGTCTAGCAGATTTTGCATTAGCGCGTGCAACACCCCTGTATTAGTTTATAAAGGGAAGGTTATCACTATCAGTCATATTGGAATGAGGGGAAAAGCTTCCTTCTATATATATGCACACTTGTGTGTGTGTGTGTGTGTGTGTGTGTGTGTGTGTGTGTGTGTGTGTGTGTGTGTGTGTGTGTGTCTGTGTGTTTATGTGGTAAAGTACATTCTCTCTCTCTCTCTCTCTCTCTCTCTCTCTCTCTCTCTCTCTCTCTCTCTCTCTCTCTCTCTCTCTCTCTCTCCTTATCTCCGGCTGTCATCTATTCATTAGCCGCTCCCTTCCTCTCTCCCTGGCTGCAACAACCAAATGGACGTCTGGTCCCCAAGGAGTCAGCCCTCAGGGCAGCCGGCCCACAGACCAGCTGGCCCAGGCTGTCACAACCTTCCTCACCCCTTTACTCTCTCTCTCCATGATTAATCGTCAACATTGCAACACGTGTTTTACCATTAGAATGAGCTTTCAGTTCTGGTGAATATGTCCATCCCTTTAAAAGTGGTTGCTTTTGCATGCTTGGAGAGACCCGCCACCATCAGGGTTATGGGCACACCGTTCCACCACGGCCCACTGAGTTCTGACTAAAGAATCCGGACACCAAGAACTGCTCGCGTCTTGCTTCCTACGGGAACCTCATCTGCACCCCATCACATGTATACATTTATGTGCACACATGTGTGTGTGTGTGTGTGTGTGTGTGTGTGTGTGTGTGTGTGTGTGTGTGTGTGTGTGTGTCTGTGTGTGTATACATCTATGTGTTCAACGTGTGTGTGTGGATATATCTATGTGCAAACATGTGCGTGTTTGTGTGTTTGTGTCTGTGTGTGTATACATCTATGTGCACACCTGTGTGTATACATCTATGTGCACACACACGTGTGTGTTTGTGTGTGTGTGTCTGTGTGTGTCTTTGTGTATATGACTATGTGTTCACATGTGTGTGGTTTTGTGTGTGTGTGTGTGTGTGTGTGTGTCTGTGTGTGTGTGTGTGTGTGTGTGTCTGTGTGTGTGTGGTTTTGTGTGTGTGTGTGTGTATATACATCTATGTGCATACAGGTGTGTGCGTGTGTGTGTGTGTGTGTGTGTGTGTGTGTGTGTGTGTGAGTGTGTGTAGCAATACCAATGAAAATTTATCACATCTATTTTATTCTATTTTCCCAACACCGTGTGTGTACATTTTCTTTAAATATGTAAATAAACCCAGATTTCTCCGTCCCAGGGATAGAACCACGGCACTACGCCTCGCACATCGTCCACTTTAATTGTTTCTATAAATGAATTGCTTCTCCCCACCCAGGAGTACATTGGGTACCTGTGAGGGCTGAGCTGGAAAAATGAGGAAGCTAATTTTGGCTCATTCATCCACAGCCTGGCTGCAAGCTCCCCTGGGAGTTGAGATGTTGTGGGGGTGATGAAAAGTGTAGCCCACTGACCAGGGGGTAGAAGTGAAGTAGTTTAGCTACCACCAGGGGGTAGAAGTGAAGTAGTCTAGCTACCACCAGGGGGTAGAAGTGAAGTAGTCTAGCTACCACCAGGGGGTAGAAGTGAAGTAGTTTAGCTACCACCAGGGGTAGAAGTGAAGTAGTTTAGCTACCACCAGGGGTAGAAGTGAAGTAGTTTAGCTACCACCAGGGGGTAGAAGTGAAGTAGTTTAGCTACCACCAGGGGGTAGAAGTGAAGTAGTTTAGCTACCACCAGGGGGTAGAAGTGAAGTAGTTTAGCTACCACCAGGGGGTAGAAGTGAAGTAGTTTAGCTACCACCAGGGGGTAGAAGTGAAGTAGTTTAGCTACCACCAGGGGGTAGAAGTGAAGTAGTTTAGCTACCACCAGGGGGTAGAAGTGAAGTAGTTTAGCTACCACCAGGGGGTAGAAGTGAAGTAGTTTAGCTACCACCAGGGGGTAGAAGTGAAGTAGTTTAGCTACCACCAGGGGGTAGAAGTGAAGTAGTTTAGCTACCACCAGGGGGTAGAAGTGAAGTAGTTTAGCTACCACCAGGGGGTAGAAGTGAAGTAGTTTAGCTACCACCAGGGGGTAGAAGTGAAGTAGTTTAGCTACCACCAGGGGGTAGAAGTGAAGTAGTTTAGCTACCACCAGGGGGTAGAAGTGAAGTAGTTTAGCTACCACCAGGGGGTAGAAGTGAAGTAGTTTAGCTACCACCAGGGGGTAGAAGTGAAGTAGTTTAGCTACCACCAGGGGTGTGACGAGTCGCCTTTTTCCATAAAATTATTTATCTCTGGCTCGTTATTTGTCTAGGGGAATAAACCAGAAAGACTTCTCGCACACCTTCATTCTCTCATTCAAACCAGGAATATTAAACGTCTGCAATGAGGGAATGGGACCATCATGTGAAATCAAAAATGTTTTAATTTCTCTTTACAAATAAAGATCTATGAATGTAATATGTAAGGATAATTCTAAACCCCAATCCCAATTAAGAAAATACTTTGCCAGACCAGGTTATAAATTAAGTACTTATCTGTTTAGATGAAACATTTTGGAGTAGGATCACACACGCCAACTCTCCATCCACTCACACGCTTACACCAGCGGTGTGGAACACGGCTCGACGAAACTGGGGAAGTGAACAGGGTTAATCCAAGGTGGATACACGGTCATAGAATCACCACGATGAAAATACTTCCATTGCTAGGATGGGGACCATTCTTCATCCCAGCAGACTTGTTTGGAGGAGACAGTTCTTACGACGATAGAAGACAGATAACATGGGTAGACTTCATGTCAATCTCATCAAATCTCCGAGACGGAAGGGAATCGTATCATTTCTCAGTCTATCAGGAACTACCAGTCAACGGCAACGTCTTGTGACGGTTACGGTAGCCGTTAGGTGTACTGGTTCACGCTGGCGCAAACGACAGGGTCTCACGTTTTCTATTTCTCGAATTCTTTGTTTACCATTGATACTGTAGAGGGGTCCCTATAATTCTTCCTAAATATAATTATCTATCTTCAAAACACGGAACAGGACGCGAAGTACCACGGGGGTCTGTTCAGTAAAAACAAATGTTGACGCGCCCCGAATCACATTATTCTCGGGGTATTTATAAGTTCTCAAGCATTGATGCGTCACAATTAAGTCACGTGTCCTTCTTTCAGGATAGCTGATTGCCTCTCTCAAGAGGTACATACATCACAATGTAGGATGACTCATGGCTTTATTATCCAATAGCCACTCTTGTTCAATTCTTCCCTACACATTGTAATCACGTGTCTCTCTCTCCCGATCCATGATTCATGGCTTTATTATCCAGTAGCCATTCGAGGGAGATCTAATGCTTAGGATCCACCTTCCATCCAATTACCTATCAGGTTACGTCTAATTCAAAAATCAACGTCATTGGAATGTTCCACGTAGCAACGTGATCATTCGATCTTGGATTGCCCTCCGTGAAGAACTGAAAATTTGATCTCCCAAATCAATTCTCTTTATTCCTCATTACACTGGTCTGGCAGTTGTCTCCATAACTACTCAACTATTGTCTGGCAGAGATTTAACCCATCCCATTTAACAATGAATAAATTGAAGTGGGAGAAAGCGTGGTTTCGTCACAAGGGGGTAGAAGTGAAGTAGTTTAGCTACCACCAGGGGGTAGAAGTGAAGTAGTTTAGCTACCACCAGGGGGTAGAAGTGAAGTAGTTTAGCTACCACCAGGAGGTAGAAGTGAAGTAGTTTAGCTACCACCAGGGGGTAGAAGTGAAGTAGTTTAGCTACCACCAGGGGGTAGAAGTGAAGTAGTTTAGCTACCACCAGGGGGTAGAAGTGAAGTAGTTTAGCTACCACCAGGAGGTAGAAGTGAAGTAGTTTAGCTACCACCAGGGGGTAGAAGTGAAGTAGTTTAGCTACCACCAGGGGGTAGAAGTGAAGAAGTTTAGCTACCACCAGGAGGTAGAAGTGAAGTAGTTTAGCTACCACCAGTGGGTAGAAGTGAAGTAGTTTAGCTACCACCAGGGGGTAGAAGTGAAGTAGTTTAGCTACCACCAGGGGGTAGAAGTGAAGTAGTTTAGCTACCACCAGGGGGTAGAAGTGAAGTAGTTTAGCTACCACCAGGGGGTAGAAGTGAAGTAGTTTAGCTACCACCAGGAGGTAGAAGTGAAATAGTTTAGCTACCACCAGGGGGTAGAAGTGAAGTAGTTTAGCTACCACCAGGGGGTAGAAGTGAAGTAGTTTAGCTACCACCAGGAGGTAGAAGTGAAGTAGTTTAGCTACCACCAGGGGGTGGAAGTGAAGTAGTTTAGCTACCACCAGGAGGTAGAAGTGAAGTAGTTTAGCTACCACCAGGGGGTAGAAGTGAAGTAGTTTAGCTACCACCAGGGGGTAGAAGTGAAGTAGTTTAGCTACCACCAGGGGGTAGAAGTGAAGTAGTTTAGCTACCACCAGGGAGTAGAAGTGAAGTAGTTTAGCTACACCAGGGGGTAGAAGTGAAGTAGTTTAGCTACCACCAGGAGGTAGAAGTGAAGTAGTTTAGCTACCACCAGGGGGTAGAAGTGAAGTAGTTTAGCTACCACCAGGAGGTAGAAGTGAAGTAGTTTAGCTACCACCAGGGGGTAGAAGTGAAGTAGTTTAGCTACCACCAGGGGGTAGAAGTGAAGTAGTTTAGCTACCACCAGGGGGTAGAAGTGAAGTAGTTTAGCTACCACCAGGAGGTAGAAGTGAAGTAGTTTAGCTACCACCAGGGGGTAGAAGTGAAGTAGTTTAGCTACCACCAGGGGGTAGAAGTGAAGTAGTTTAGCTACCACCAGGAGGTAGAAGTGAAGTAGTTTAGCTACCACCAGGGGGTAGAAGTGAAGTAGTTTAGCTACCACCAGGGGATAGAAGTGAAGTAGTTTAGCTACCACCAGGGGGTAGAAGTGAAGTAGTTTAGCTACCATCAGGGGGTAGAAGTGAAGTAGTTTAGCTACCACCAGGGGGTAGTAGTTTAGCTACAACCAGGGGGTAGAAGTGAAGTAGTTTAGCTACCACCAGGGTGTAGAAGTGAAGTAGTTTAGCTACCACCAGGGGGTAGAAGTGAAGTAGTTTAGCTACCACCAGGGGGTAGAAGTAAAGTAGTTTAAGCTACCACCAGGGGGTGAGGAATTGCAGTAGGACAAAGAGCACTTTTAACTTGAGATTATACAGTTAAAAATACAAAAGTAAATGTGCCAAAATAGTATCATGCAAATGACATGAAAGCAAATTGCACTAATTTAGCCAAGTTCCCCAGATTGTTTTAGACAGCCTGTATTGCAAGTTGTCATTAATGTTGATTATCAGGAGTTTCAGTGTAGGTGCATCTGATGTGAAGTTTGCAACATGTTTGCACTTAGTTTCTTTTTATTGCCAACTTAAGTGATTATGACAATGGAAGGATTTCAGACTGGATGAAAGCTGAATGCTTTGGCCTTTCAGATTCTGAAACCAGACTATTTCTTTTCTGCAGAGCCAACTCAAAAAATTGCAGAACCTGCTTGAGCAGCAGCAGTGCGACATTGCTGATCAGCAAGAAAAAGTGCAGAGAAACCTGAAGAGAGTAGCTGTGAGTATTATTTCACACCCACTCACACACACACGCACACGCACACTTGTGTATCATGTATGTGTGTGTGCGTGTCTGCCTGCCTGCCTGCCGGCCTACCTGCCTGCTCATTTGCCCGCCCGCCTGCCTGCCTGTCTTCTCTCCTGCCTGCTCGCCTGCCTGCATGCATGTATGCATGTATGTATATATGCACGTATGTATGTATGTGGGAGATTGCAGCATGAAACTCTGCCATACGCTGACATGAACAACTCCATCGGTCACCTGACAAACCCAAAGATAAGCGACCACATTACGAGATTCATCGCCAAGGGAAGACTGCAGCTCTTGGAAACAAACGCAGTCAACAACGTGTACTACCCTGAGACCTACCAGAGGGAGTGCAAGCTATGTGGTTTTCCAACGGACATGAACTCACACGCACTCAACGGATGCAGACGTCTCAAGGGACTGTACTCCGAGCGGCATGACAGGTGTGTTGAGATCGTCCGACAAGAACTAGTAAACAATGTCATCACTGAACACTGTGAACTGTTTCAGAATCAGACCATCACAGTAAATGGACATATGATAGACAGTTCCAAGCCAGACTTGTGTTTTTTAGACCGTACCCAGTCTGTAGCCAGAATTGTAGAAATTTCCAACCCATTTGATGCGTTTCTCGACCAATGCTACCATCACAAATTTGATAAATATAGACCCCTCTGTGCACTTTCAACCGGGGCAGGTTTTGAGACAAAAATTGTTGTGCTGGTCATCGGTTCCCTTGGTATGGTACATAGACGAGTAGTGTCGGGACTTGCCATGACAGGGCTGGACAGGAGAAGAAGTAAGCGAATTGCCAAGTACCTGAGCATGTCAGTAATGATTGGCTCCAGGAGAGTATGGGCAAGAAGGGGTCATGTCTTGGCTGGTGGGTCCCAGTGAGCTTGTGTTTCAAATTGCACATTGATCTCTGTATAATTTTTGGCAATAAAGTGTTTTGATATGTATGTATGTATGTATAAATGCTGACTCCAGGATTGCATCTCAATGTCCACTAATATTTCAAGTGTCTCTTCTGTCATGGTAATTTCTATCTGTGTGTAATGTCAATATAAGACACTGTTAAACACTGTACACCCAAACAGAAACATGTGTACTCACTGGAAATGGCTCCTGATTGTACTTACTTTTAAAAAAGGCTCCTAATGTGCCAAATCTTGTTTGCAACTTTCCCAGCTTGTTACTTGATGAGTAAGTTTGTATGAATTAATGCTGCGTCCAGGATCACATGTCAATGCCCACTAACTATTCTAAGTGTTTTTACCATCAAGGTAATCATAATTTTCTAACTCAGTAACTGTCTGTAAATTCAATGTAACAAACTGATGGTAAACACTGTACAGGTGACTAACAGGCCTACAAATGTAAACTTATGTTTGGAAAATATAATATAAGGTGATAAAGGTCTTGCAAATGACAAAGGCATATCATATGTTGTAGCCAAACAGAGATATGTGTTTAAGCCCATATGATCAGCCGCTACTACTCTTTATTCCGAATTAGGTCTATGTTCTGTACAGATACCCAATGGCTGAGAGTTTATGCATTCTATTTATCCTTAATTTGTTCATGTGTGCAGATGTTGTACAATTTTCATGAATAAAGTCTTTTTGATATGTATGTATGTGTTTACATTGAAGATGGATATCTCTGACTTCCTGCACAAACCATCACAGATGTATCTTGCATTTATAGGCATCATTGTTGCATTTGGAAGTATATACCATCAACTGATGATAGATGAACTAACAACAATGGGATACCTGGAACAAATAATATCCATCACAAGAGACATCTACAAAGATTCAACTTTTCAGCTGAAGACAATGCAGAGTCTAACAAAAGCCATCACAAGAGAGAAGGGGATCATCCAGGGCTGTCCTTGGTCAGTTATACTCTTTGAACAAGGCATCGACAAGTGGATTAGGTGGATTGAACAAAACCACACCAATACTGAATCACCCAATCCAATCCAAGCCTATGTTGATGATGTGGACATCATGAGCACCAGTAAAGACAGCATCAAAGAAGCAGCAAGGAAAACAGAAGAATTTATGAAGTGCACAGGATTGAAAGTCAAGCACCGCAAATGTGCCATAATGAAAGGACAGAGAAGTGGAAACAACTGGAGCAAGCATGACAAAACAATGAACACACAGATAAACATACAAGAGTCACCTCTTCCTACCTATCCTCGTGAAGGGTGTTACCGATACCTGGCCATGACATCAATCGAACTGGATCAGCTGAGAAAGATCAAGTAGAGCAGATCATAGAAGAATTCCAGAACACTATGGATAAGATTGACAGAGCTCCCCTCCCAATTGCTGCCAAGTTACAAGCCATCAACATCGTGGCACTGATAAAGCTTAACCTCTACTTCCCTGTCATTTCACAGAGAAATCCCGGGACAAAGTAGAAAA
>JAWQFJ010034106.1:60000-70450 GCA_034096865.1 Theodoxus fluviatilis | reverse complement strand
ATGGCGATTTTAATTCATGATAATTTATGATAATTTATGCTAATTTTTAATTTATACTAATTTATGGTATTTTTTTAAATTTATGTTAATTTATGTTTGGTTTTTAATTTATGTTAATTTATGCTAATTTATGCAATGCAGTTGCATATCATTTGCATTAACATAAATTATGCAAATTAGTATGCTCATATATCATCACAACCCTAAAACAGCAAAAACCCGCACATATTAGTCTGTTTAACCACTTCCTCCCCCTCTCAGGGCTATGCGCATCTCACCCTTTGAGGAGGAGGTCATGGCAGGCTTCTCTACCCCTTGTGGTCGTTACACCCCATGTTGGGAAACCTCACCGGCGAAATCGAAATGTGAGGAACCCCTGAGGTGCTTCGAGCACACTGGTGATCATATTCTCAGCTAATGGGGTATGGCCACTCCCCCATTGCTTTGAACGTTTATCACCAGTGGGGTAAGAAGCCTTAGAGACTAATTGCCCGAGTCAAAGTAAACAAAATAGAAATCAGTATTTATAGGACATGGTTTCCTAGAACAAACAATGCCTGGTGTAACGATTGCATATTACTGCAAACATATGTTTTAAATAATAAAAATACAAACAAGTTGAGTAAATTCATATTTTTATAAATATCTGTTTTATTAAATAATATTGTGGTTTAAATATTAAACTTGTTCTTTTTAATACAATGTAAGTTTATGCTAAAAGGCAGTTGGTAGTTGGCAGTTGGCAGTTGGCTCGTGTGAGTTGTAGAGTTACTTCCCTTTGCTGGTTTGCTGTGTTTTTAGACTGGCTATTTTTACAACGTTTTCTAGATATGGGTACTCAATCTAGTTGACAATGGACTAAGTACTTTTTCATTGAAGCGACCCTGCTTTACCAGAACTCTAAACATGTAAATGGTCTTGTTTTTAGCGAAAATATGTGTTTTTGTAAGAGAGAGGCACAATTCGATGGCGGCCTACAAAAGCGAATTCCTGCAGGCCAAAACAGCGTGGTTTAGATCATGCAATTAAGCGCATTTTTTTACATGCAGTGTACTCAATCTAATTGAAAATGGATTAAGTTCATCCAAAATAAGGCTACCAGTCTTTGGCAAGACTCTACAATATGTAATTGTCACGTTTTTAACGAAAATATGGTTGCATTTGTAGCAATGTAAACCTTAGAGGCTTCCTTTGTGGATAGGCCGACTTGACTTGGCCTATTTCGCGCGCACGCGAAGGTAAGTGTGTTTGTGTGCCTGTGAGTGTGTGTTTGTGTGTGTAAGTGTGCCAGTGTGTGTCTGTGTGTGTTTGTAAGAGAAAGGCACACTAATTAAAGGCGAGGTGATATTGTCAGAAACTAAACTTGCTTGCAGCCTGTCTCCTCAGATTGAAAAAGTCATTAGTTGACCAATTAATTTTAAAAAGTGAGCAGCTGCCTCATTAGGGGTGAGCTGGCAGCCCCAACTTGTATACTACTAATGTTATTTGACTCACGGAGAGGTTCAGCTCGTTGCTTGTCTCGACGTAGCTGCGCTGGAGGCTTTTGTCTCCACCTCTCACGAGCGCGGTCGCTGTCCGGTAATGGCTGACCTCGCGTGAAGTGTAGCACGACGACTGTTTGGTTCCTTATACCGTCGACTTTCCACGAAGTTAAGGTCTCCGTAGTCAGCAGTGTCGAGAGGGCACCTTATACAGTGGCTGGAAGTCCAGTAACTGGCATTTTGGCTTACTCGAACTATAGCTAATGCAGAAAACGTCGGGAGCGAAGCGAAACGTGTTGCTCGGCAGGCCAGAGCTGAAAGGAGAGTGATAGAGAGAGAGAGAGAGAGAGAGAGAGATACAGAGAGAGAGACAGAGACAGAGAGAGACAGACAGAGAGAGACACAGAGAGAGACACAGAGAGAGACAGAGAGAGACAGAGAGAGAGACAGAGAGAGAGAGAAAGAGAGAGAGACAGAGAGAGAGAGAGACGGAGAGAGAGACAGAGAGAGACAGAGAGACAGAGAGAGAGACAGAGAGAGAGACCGAGACAGAGAGAGAGACAGAGAGAAATAGAGAGATAGAGAGATAGACAGATAGAGAGAGACAGAGAGAGAGACAGAGAGAGAGACAGAGAGAGAGAGAGAGAGAGAGAGAGAGAGAGAACGAGGAGTCTTGAGAACGAGGCGATAAATTACATGTATCAAGCCAGCAAACTTAAGAAGGACCAGTTATCTAGGTGCAAACAGCTGTAAACAAGGAACCTGACTCTCGGAAAATGTGGAAGACGACGATGGAAATGTCAGAGGAAGAAAAGGGAAGAAAACTCTCATCTTGTTTGTGGCCACCGAGGCAAGATGACTGATGGGGTCATTCGCAGTGGATTGGGATGACGTATCATCGCACGTTTTTTTCTAGAGAGTGTCACTGTAAACAGAGAACTCGACTTTTTTCTCCCTTAAGAAACCATCATGTGATTAATTAGTGTTGTTTGTCATTGACAAAATGGCAACATGTAGAGCCGTCTGCATAATTCAAAACAGTAGCAGCTGTCAGGTGGACAAAATTAATGGGGATGTTGTGAGCGGGGTGTGTTTGAAAGGTGCGGGTGCGTTGTGGGAGGTGATATGTGAAGTTGGGATTTAAGGTTGGGCAATGGCGTTGGGGTGTGGGGGTGGGGGGTTGGGGTGGGGGGTGGGGGTGGGAGTGGGGGTGGGATGTGGGGTGGGGTGAGGTGTGGGGGTGAGGTTTGGGGGTGGGGTGTGGGGGTGGGATGTGGGGATGGGAGGTGGGGATGGGAAATGGGAAATGGGGGGTGGGGTGTGTGGGGATTGACGGCAGGGTGAGGGGGCGGGAATGGTGGGAGGGGGGTATGGATCAGGGATGGGGGGTGGGATGTGCGAATGGGGGAAGGGGTGTGTGGGGATGGGGGATAGGGGTGTAAGGTGGGAATGGGGGAAGGGGGAGTGGGGTGATGAGGGGTAGGGGTGAGGATGGGAATGGGGGGAAGGAAGATGGGGGTTGGGCTGAGGTGTGGGGATGGGGGGTGGGGGTGGGGGGTGAGAATGTCGGAATGGGGATGGTGGTGGGGATAGAGGATGGGAGAAGCGTGATGCGCAGTTATTGCTTGAATCTGAACACTACGAAGCTCAAAGAAGCCAATCTGAATACTCTGACACGAATCTCTCTCCCCCATGCATCAGTGCTGTGGTGTTTTTTTCGCCCCAAACGAACTTGATCTCCTAACCAAAATGGAAATAAACCACCAACAAGAACGACACCTGGAATGATAGTCACTGAGTTTTGCAGGAATCAGTTTAAATAAGGAGGATTTCAAACATGTCTGAACAACTCTCTCTTAAACAGAACGTGTCACTACAATAGTCTCCTCAGCACAGCCTTGAGTGTTCTCCATATCTTGTCGCGGGGTTTCCCCCTGTGGGTTTGGAGTAAGAATTGACCCACCGCGTCTCTCTGCGCGATTCGTAAGGGGCGAATAACTAGGAACACCGTGAATTGATTTGCGTTTACGCTAAACTGTTCTAGTGATTGTCGTGCTTAATAGCCTTACATAGCCTACAAAGGCTGATAGGCAGTAAAACACTATACATTAATCCATCCATCCATCCTTTCATCCATCCATCCATCCATCCATCCATCCATCCATCCATCCATCCATCCATCCATCCATCCATCCATCCATCCATCCATCCATCCATCCATCCATCCATCCATCCATCCAACCATCCATCCATTCATCCATCCATCCATCCATCCATCCATCCATCCATCCATCCATCCATCCATCCATCCATCCATTCATCCATCCATCCATCCTTCCCTCCTTCCATCCATCCATCCATCCATCCATCCATCCATCCATCCATCCATCCATCCATCCATCCATCCAACCATCCACCCATTCATTGTCGTGGGGAAAGTTGAATTCATGTTGTGTAGAAGCATCGAAGCATGGGCGTCTTCTTATCATGTAGCTGTGTCCATCGAGCGTACATCCATCGTCATGGTGTGTGGGTAGAGAAATGCGGTGGTGGGATTCCATTTCCACCCTAACACAAAAATCACCATTGAGACTTGGTTTGAGTCATATTTTAAATATACTACTAAAATCAACTTTACGATAGGAGAGATCAACATATCACCTAAGAATATAGAATATTTACATTTATGGAATGTTGCCTTCCCGATCTTAAAATATCGCTGTAGTCTGTACCAGAACTATTGAATTAATTGACACTCCCAGAATAGATGTTCGTGTGGTTGGACACAACGCCAGCAAAACCACAAAGTGATGCGCTGGTGAAAGCTGGTGCATTACGCCTCTCCTCCTCCAGCCTCAATAGTCTCTTCCCTCTCTCCCTCAGACTGTCCCAGTCTTCTCTCCCCTCCCTCATACTGTCCCAGTCTTCTCTCTCCCTCCCTCAGACTGTTCTAGAGTCTCCTCTCTCCTTTCCTCAGACTGTTCCAGAGACTCCTCTCTCCCTCCCTCAGACTGTTTCAGAGTCTTCTCTCTCCCTCCTTCAGACTGATCAAGAATCTCCTTCCTCTCTTCCTCATACAGTTCCAAAGACACCTCTCTGTCTCCCTCAAATTGTTCCAGAGTATCCTTCTCCCTATCTCAGGCTGTTCCAGAGACTCCTCTCTCCCTCCCTCACACTGTTCCAGAGTATTTTCTCTCCCACCCTCAGACTGTACTAGAGTCTCTTCTCTCCCTACCTTACACAGTGCCAGAGTCTTCTCTTTTCCTCCCTCAGACTGTTCCAGAGTCTCCTCCCTCCCTTCCTCAGACTTTTCCAGAGTCTCCTCCCTCCCTTCCTCAGACTTTTCCAGAGTCTCCTCCCTCCCTCCCTCAGACTGTTCCAGAGTCTCCTCCCTCCCTCCCTCAGACTTTTCCAGAGTCTCCTCTCTCCCTCCCTCAGACTGTTTCAGAGTCTCCTCTCTCCCTCCAACAGACTGTTCCAGAGTCTCCTCCCTCCCTCTCTCAGACTTTTCCAGAGTCTCCTCTCTCCCTCCCTTACACTGTTCCAGAGTCTCCTCTCTCTCTCCCCCAGACAGTTCCATAGTCTCCTCTCTCCCTCCCTTACACTGTTCCAGAGTCTCCTCCCTCCCTCCCTCAGGCTGTTCCGGAGTCACCTCCATCCCTCCCTCAGGCTGTTCCGGAGTCTCCTCCCTCCCTCCCTCAGGCTGTTCCGGAGTCACCTCCATCCCTCCCTCAGACTGTTCCAGTCTTCTCTATCTCTCCCCCAGACATTTCCAGAGTCCCCTTTCTCCCTCCCTCAGCCAGTTCCAGAGTCTCCTCCATCCCTCCGTCAGACTGTTCCAGAGTCTCCTCCCTCCCTCCCTCAGATTTTTCCAGAGTCTCCTCCATCCCTCTCTCAGACTGTTCCAGAGTCTTCTCTCTCACTTCCCCAGACAGTTCCAGAGTCTCCTCCATCCCTCCCTCAGATTTTTCCAGAGTCTCCTCCATCCCTCTCTCAGACTGTTCCAGAGTCTTCTCTCTCACTTCCCCAGACAGTTCCAGAGTCTCCTCTATCCCTCCCTCAGACTGTTCCAGAGTATCCTCCCTCCCTCCCTCCCTCAGATTTTTCCAGAGTCTCCTCCATCCCTCTCTCAGACTGTTCCAGAGTCTTCTCTCTCCCTCCCCCAGACAGTTCCAGTGTCTCCTCTCTCCCTCCCTCAGACTGTTCCTTCTCTCCCCCTCCCTCAGACTGTTCCAGAGTCTCCTCTCTCCCTCCCTCACACTGTTCCAGAGTCTTCTCTCTCCCTCCCTCACACTATTGCAGAGTCTCCTCTCTCCCTCCCTTACACTGTTCCAGAGACTTCTCTCTCCCTCCCCCAGACTGTTTTAGAGACTTCTCTCTCCCTCCCTCAGACTGTTTCACAGTCTCCTGTCTCCCTCCTTCAGACTGTTCCAGAGTCTTCTCTCTCCCTCCCTCAGACGGTTCCAGAGTCTCCTCTCTCCCTCCCTCAGACTGTTCCAGAGACTTCTCTCTCCCTCCCTCAGACTGTTTCACAGTCTCCTCTCTCCCTCCTTCAGACTGTTCTAGAGTCTTCTCTCCCCCTCCCTCAGACTGTTCCAGAGACTTCTCTCTCCCTCCCTCAGACTGTTCCAGATTCTCCTCTCTCCCTCCCTCAGACTGTTCCAGAGTCTCTTCCATCCCTCCCTCACACTGTTCCATAGTCTTCTCTCTCCATCCCCCAGACAGTTGCAGAGTCTCTTCTCTCCCTCCCTCAGACTGTTCCGGAGTCTCCTCCCTCCTTTCCTCAGACTGTTCCAGAGACTCTTCCATCCCTCTCTCAGACAGTTCCAGAGTCTCCTATCTCTCTCCCCCAGACAGTTCCATAGTCTCTTCTCTCCCTCCCTCAGACGGTTCCAGAGTCTCTCTCTCCCTCCCTCAGACTGTTCCAGAGACTTCTCTCTCCCTCCCTCAGACTGTTCCAGAGTCTCCTCTCTCCCTCCCTCAGACTATTTCAGAGTCTCCTCTCTCCCTCCCTCAGACAGTTCCAGAGTCTCCTCTCTCCCTCCCCCAGACAGTTCCATAGTCTCCTCTCTCCCTCCCTCAGACAGTTCCAGAGTCTCCTCTCTCCCTCCCTCAGACTGTTCCAGAGTCTCCTCTCTCCCTCCCTCAGACTGTTCCAGAGTCTCCTCTCTCCCTCCCTCAGACAGTTCCAGAGTCTCCTCTCTCCCTCCCCCATACAGTTCCAGTCTCCTCTCTCCCTCCCCCATACAGTTCCAGAGTCTCCTCTCTCCCTCCCCCATACAGTTCCAGAGTCTCCTCTCTCCCTCCCCCATACAGTTCCAGTCTCCTCTCTCCCTCCCTCAGACTGTTCCAGAGTCTCCTCTCTCCCTCCCTCAGACTGTTCCAGAGTCTTCTCTCTCCCTCCCTCAGACTGTTCCAGAGTCTCCTCTCTCCCTCCCTCAGACTGTTCCAGAGTCTCCTCTCTCCCTCCCCCAGACAGTTCCAGTCTTCTCTCTCCCTCCCCCATACAGTTCCAGTCTCCTCTCTCCCTCCCTCAGACTGTTCCAGAGTCTCCTCTCTCCCTCCCTCAGACTGTTCCAGAGTCTCCTCTCTCCCTCCCTCAGACTGTTCCAGAGTCTCCTCTCTCCCTCCCTCAGACTGTTCCAGAGTCTCCTCTCTCCCTCCCTCAGACTGTTCCAGAGTCTTCTCTCTCCCCCCCTCAGACAGTTCCGGAGTCTCCTCTCTCCCTCCCCCAGACAGTTGCAGAGTCTCCTCCCTCTCTCCCTTAGACTTTTCCAGAGTCTCCTCTCTCCCTCCCTCAGACTGTTCCAGAGTCTTCTCTCTCACTTCCCCAGACAGTTGCAGAGTCTCCTCCCTCCCTCCCCCAGACTGTTCCAGAGTCTCCTCTCTCCCTCCCTCAGACTGTTCCAGAGTCTTCTCTCTCCCTCCCCCAGACAGTTGCAGAGTCTCCTCCCTCCCTCCCTCAGACTGTTCCAGAGTCTCCTCTCTCCCTCCCTCAGACTGTTCCGGAGTCTCCTTTCTCCCTCATTCAGACAGTTCCGGAGCTGGCCTCTCGTGCTGATGCAGTCCCTGGCAGATTCCTCGCAACTCGAGATACTGATACCAATCGCCGTCCCGTTCCGTTTGCTAATGTTCTTCTATCGCAGCTGTGGGCGATCAGATGCTTTCCTGCCTGTTATCAGTATGCTACGTAGGATTTTCTTTAGGACTCTACCATCGTTCATTCCGCGTACATCCCCCTGGGATTGGAGTCTACGCTGTCTGAGCAGTGTCTAACATTACTTATCCAACTCTTCAATGGGATGTCTGTTTAGAGGCAAATTCTAGCAACTTTTAAATGATATTTCCTGAAAGTCGAGAGGCGATTCCAGTTGACATGTAAGAGCGGAGCTGGAGCTCTCTGTGAGTACACTAGGGTGCCATGAAAACCCAAATTTATGGGATGCTACATCGCAGCGAACATCACAGAATCCTGACCTGGCCGGACGCTGTCAGAGCCTGAAACGAAATGCAGCGCTTCATTTTATCTCGGGCACATCCAGGCAATTGGAGGAGGCGAGGCCTGTCACCAGCCATCCAATCGTCTCGTCTCTTCCTCGGGCGCATCGACACCGAGGCTGGGCCGCCTCCTGACGATAGAGAGTGCGCAGGGGGGACAATCATCTTGATTTCTCTTCACTCTTATTACCAATCAGATTTCGATGTTTCCCGGGGAATTCGACCGGACGCCCATTCGTTCTATCCCACCATTCGTCCCATCGTCTTCCGCCGTTTTCAGGGAAATGATTGCTGGCCTCTGCCTTGGTCCGCCATTTTGGTTTTCGAGGTTGGTGAAAAATGAGTCATGCGATGACATGGTTGATAACGCCGTCGGTTTATTGCGTATAGGGTAAACGGTTCATTTCTTCAAAGTTTATGGTTGCCCTCCCTCTCATTGCAAATGGTGGAGGAGAAAACCCGAGAAAATAATTAGCGCCGTGGTTTAATGCATTTATATGAACCACTGTGATGAAGTCAGTTCTGCGTCACTAAAATTGAAAGATGCTGCAGAATAAAATAGGTACTTTAACAGTGACTTGAGTCATTAAACTTTTTCTTGCAAACCACCTTGTTTGAACACCTCACTTCTGTTTGGGCAGAATAAAGTCCTAAAATACATTGAAATGTAAAGTCTTTGACTTGATCCCGACCAAATTTACGCCCGAGATTTGCAAAAATAATCAGCATGAAATGGACGGTGATTACGCATTCGGCAGAATTCTACTTTACCGTTAATTAATGATTAAATAGTAACTCAACCATTACCGCCATTATCATCACCACCATTACAATCCCTTCCACTACCATCACCTCCATCAATACCGCTATTGTCAGCATTATGCCATCACCACCACTACAATTACAGCTATCATCAGAACCAACAGCACCACCACCACCACCACCACGATGACCACCTCCCTCATCACCACTACCGCCACCACTCTCACCACCATATCCACCACCACCACCAGTGGTACCACCACCACCATCACCATCACCACCTATGCCACCACCATAACAACCACCAATACCATTATTACTACCACCACTGCCACCACATCCATCACCACCATCACCACTACCACCACAACCACTACCATCACCATAACCGCCACCAACATCAATTACTACCAGCACCACTACATCACCACCGTCACCGTCGCTACCACCCCCACCACTACCATGAATATCATTGTCATCACCACAACTACCATCACATTGTTATCACCACCTATGCCACCACCATAACAACCACCACTACTAACACCACCACTACCACCACCACCACCATCACCACCACCACCACCACTACTACCATCAATATCATTGTCATCACCACCACTATCGTCAACACCATTACCATCACCTTGATCACCACCACCACACTGACCATCACCACCACCACCTTTGCTACCACCACCACCATAACCACCACCAGCACCACCACCCTCACCACCACTACCACCACCACTACCACCACCACCATTACCACCACCACCATTACCACCACCACCACCACCACCACCACCTTTGCTACCACCACCACCATAACCACCACCAGCACCACCACCCTCACCACCACCGCCACCAATACCACCATTACCACCACAACCATTACCACCACCACCACCACCACCATTACCACCACCGCCACCAATACCACCATTACCACCACAACCATTACCACCACCACCACCACCACCACCATTACCACCACCACCTCCACCACTATCACATGTGGTGAACTCATTACGGAGATCCATTTGTAAAGTTTCAAAAGTTCGATGTACCGTTTGTTCTGGGACTCGGTGACTACACTTGATCATGATCACTTATGGTTTAGGATATCATGATGAATTTTTTCCATAAACAGGTTGGTGAGTATTCGTGAAATGGTTGTACCTGCCATGACATTTGTTGAGACAGAGAGAGAGAGAGAGAGAGAGAGAGAGAGAGAGAGAGAGAGAGACAGAGAGAGACACAGAGAGAGAGAGAGAAAGACAGAAAGGCAGAGAGAGAGAGGGAGTGACAGAGAGAGAGAGACACAGAGAGAGAGACAGAGAGAGACACAGAGAGAAAGACAGAGAGAGACACAGAGAGAGAGACAGAGAGAGAGACAGAGAGAGAGACAGAGAGAGACACACATAGAGAGACAGAGAGAGAGACAGAGAGAGTGAGAGACAGAGAGAGAGACAGAGCGAGAGAGAGAGAGAGAGGGAGAGACAGAGAGAGACATAGAGAGGGACAGAGAGAGACAGACAGAGAGAGAGACAGAGAGATACATACAGAGAGAGACAGAGAGAGACAGAGGGAGAGAGGCACAAAGAGAGAGATAGAGAGAGATTAATAGAGAGATAGAGAGAGATAAAGAGAGACAGAAAGAGGGAGACAGAGAGAGAGACAGAGATAGAGTCAGAGAGGGACAAAGA
>JAWQFJ010034106.1:47500-55000 GCA_034096865.1 Theodoxus fluviatilis | reverse complement strand
TTGACTTTATCCCTCCTGATGCTCTCTTTGGCTCCCCCCCCCCCCCGATGCTCTCTTTGATTTTATCCCTCCTGATGCTCTCTTTGGCTCCCCCCCCCCCCCCCCCCCCCCCGATGCTCTCTTTGACTTTATCCCTCCTGATGCTCTCTTTGACTTTATCCCTCCTGATGCTCTCTTTGACTTTATCCCTCCTGATGCTCTCTTTGACTTTATCCCTCCTGATGCTCTCTTTGACTTTATCCCTCCTGATGCTCTCTTTGACTTTATCCCTCCTGATGCTCTCTTTGACTTTATCCCTCCTGATGCTCTCTTTGACTTTATCCCTCCTGATGCTCTCTTTGACTTTATCCCTCCTGATGCTCTCTTTGACTTTATCCCTCCTGATGCTCTCTTTGGCTCTCTTCCCCCCCCCCCCCCCCCCCGATGCTCTCTTTGACTTTATCCCTCCTGATGCTCTCTTTGACTTTATCCCTCCTGATGCTCTCTTTGACTCTCCCCCCCCCCCGATGCTCTCTTTGACTTCCCCCTCCTTATGTTCTCTTTGACTTCCCCCTCCTGATGTCTTATTTGACTTCCCCCTCCTGATGTCCTCTTTGACTTCCCCCTCCTGATGCTTTCTTTGACTTCCCCCTCCTGATGCTTTCTTTGACTTTCCCCATCCTGATGCTTTCTTTGACTTCCCCCTCCTGATGCTCTCTTTGACTTCACCCCTCCTGATGCTCTCTTTGACTTCCCCCTCCTGATGTTCTCTTTGACTTCACCCCTCCTGATGTCTCTTTGACTCTCCCCCCCCCCCCCCCCTCCTGATGCTCTCTTTGACTTCACCCCTCCTGATTCCATCTTTGACATAACTCCTTTTAATGGCCTCTTTACCAGGGCCGTTCTGCTGCTGCTGTCGTCAGCATGATTGCATGAGCAAGTCATAATTCCAACCTATCTCGTTCACTTCAATCCTGGCTGCTGTCGTCAGCATGATTGCATGAGCAAGTCATAATTCCAACCTATCTCGTCCACTTCAATCCTGGCTGCTGAATTTCAGGACTGCATCGTGCAGATTTAACGAAGATCAAAGAAAAACTTTTCTGAACACCGATTCAAGATTGTTAGTCGCGCGAGAACGATCCCGTTGAAAACCGCCATTCGTGCGTCGTTAAAGAAGAGAATTCTACTTGATCACTGGAAACCAAAAGACTCCAGATAGGAAGTAAAGATGCGTCTTGACTCTAGCGTCTGCACGACGGGATTTCCACTGCCATTGATCTCGGACGGATTGTCCTCTAGGAATAGCAAATAACTGGTTCCAAGCCCCCCTCCTCCATGCGTTCTTCCTGCGCCTTTGGTAATCATAGCACTTGTCAGGGAAGAGATTGACCATGGCTTCAACCGTCGGGTCTCGCGCTTTCCGTCCCATCCTCGCAATCGACAGCCAGTCTTTCCGCGCTCTTTTTTCTCCCGCGAATCCATTACGGATCTGGGACCGGGGCAGAAGAAGGAGGGCAGGCAAAGAGAGAGATGAAAAGAGCTGGCGAGCCCCTTTGGGGTGGGCTCTGGTCGTTCCTGGTGCCACGCATCTTGGCTTCATGAGGAGCCCACAGCCGTCGTGGTGCGCCGGTCGTCCAAAGGAGCTTTTCAGCTGGACGCCGTAGATCTGGGCGTAGAGCGCTGAAGATCAAAGGCGAGAAGGAAGCTAATTGGTGGAATGGTTTCTTGCTTGATTAAGTCGTCCCACTTTGGACAGAAATTGGCCAGCAGGCTTTGTAATCGGTTTTTGCTGTGGCTACCTGCTGGCCTTTCCAGATCCGCTCGAGCAAAACACTTCGGAGGTCGAGAAGTCTGTTGGCCGGCCAAGTCATCGAATATGAAATTAACGTTCGGGAGATCAAGCTTATTACCATATCGGCATGCCAGGTCGCTTTGATCAACCGTCTCGCTGCAGTTGATTAAGCTGATTTTCAGATCCCTTAGATTCAATCTATTTTTCTGTTTATATACGTCAGGGTTGCGTTGATGGAGTCGTGCACTGCTGCATGAACATAAGAGACGTTGCCGCAATAAAGCTAGTTCACAGCCTGGAAGTTTTCTAGTTGTTCCATCATTATAAACAAATTTATAAAGGTGAGTATCAAGAAGTTTGTCTGAGAACAATTTACGGGTGCATCGAAAAGGAGAGAGGCATAAAACTATATCCGTCGAAATTCCCTTGGCATCCTTCCTATTGATAGTATCTGCTTGGTAATACTGTCCGGCTGTTGTACCCAAAATGTTGGATAACGTTTTCTCTCATCAATAGTATTGCCCTTTCTCTCTTCCTCCCTTCCCTTCCTCCCCTCCTCCCTTCCTCCCTTCCCCCCTTCCTCCCTTGCCCCCTTCCTCCCTTCCCCCTCCCTCCTTTCCCCTCCCCCTCCCCCTCTTCCCCCCTCTTCCTCCCCCTCTTCCTCCCCTCCCTTCCTCCCTTCCTCCCTTCCTCCCTTCCTCCTTCCTTCCTTCCTCCCTCCCCGTCCCTTCCTCCCTTCCTCCCTTCCTCCCTTCCTCCCTTCCTCCCTCCCCCTCCCTTCCTCCCTTCCTCCCTTCCTCCCTTCCTCCCTTCCTCTCTTCCTCCCTTCCTCCCTTCCTCCCTTCCCCCTTCCTCCCTTCCTCCCCTCCCTTCCCCCCTTCCTCCCTTCCTCCCTTCCTCCCTTCCTCCCTTCCCCCCTTCCTCCCTCCCCCTTCCTCCTTTCCCTCCCCCTCTTCCCCCCTCTTCCCCCCTCTTCCCCCCTCTTCCTCCCCCTTCTCCTCCCCCTCTTCTTCCCTCTCTTCCTCTCCCTCTTCCTCCCCCTCTTCTTCCCTCTCTTCCTCTCTTTCTTCCTCCCCTTCTTCCTCTCCCTCTTCCTCTCCCTCTTCCTCTCCCTCTTCCTCCCCACCAAATCAACCATCACCATCACCCCTTTACATGCATTCACCTCTCTAAATCTATTCTACATCTTGTTTTAGCGCGTTTTCCCTGTTGTTTTCCTACCATGGAGTGGCTGGCTTGTTTTTATATTTGCGCTATTGCTCACGTAGATGTAACGTTACTCTCTTGAAAGCGAGACAGACTTAGAGCGACGAGAAAAGGCTGACAGAAGCGAACAATATCGATGAAGCGAGGGAGTGGGCGTCGAGTCGTTTGAGAGTATGGCGTTGTCTTGCCTGTGGGGCGTCTGGTTTGGAGCTACTGCTTTTTGCGGGAGCAACAGTTTGTTCCGTCTGTCTCGAGAATAGAAAGAGAGTGGAAAGCAAGGAAAACACGAACCAGAGAAATGTACCCACGCAGAATGTACAGCAATATCCCACGTGCATAACACATCCAGGCTTGGCGTCATACTCCTCGGACAAGAGTATTTATATACATGTAAGTGGAAAGTCATACTCCAAGTTGCGGCTGTATGTTAGCGTTGGTTCAACGGCTGTGACGTTCCTCCCCCTAACACACACACACACACACGACACACACACACACACACACACACACACACACACACACACACACACACACACACCACACACACACACACAAGTAATGGAATTCACAGCAACTACCTTTCCCTTCCATATGTAGATCACCAGTTGATTGGCAGCCCAAACCCCAGTGCTCTCCCCTCTTGCATGAGTGCACGGTCAGCACCTCAGCCTCTACTCGCTAGTTGAAACCCTGTCTTTGCACAAGCGAAGAGAGGCGAGCATGGTTTGGGGTGTAAGAATGTGCGAGGCGCAGTGCCGTGGTTCTATCCCTGGGACGATGTGCGAGGCGCAGTGCCGTGGTTCTATCCCTGGGACGATGTGCGAGGCGCAGTGCCGTGGTTCTATCCCTGGGACGATGTGCGAGGCGCAGTGCCGTGGTTCTATCCCTGGGACGATGTGCGAATCGCAGTGCCGTGGTTCTATCCCTGGGACGATGTGCGAGGCGCAGTGCCGTGATTCAATCCCTGGGACGATGTGCGAGGCGCAGTGCCGTGGTTCTATCCCTGGGACGATGTGCGAGGCGCAGTGCCGTGGTTCTATCCCTGGGACGGGAGAAATCTTGGCTGTTGAAACATGTGGACTTTGTCCAAGCATGAGAGCTTTGCCCGAGAGCTTAGTGCACTTGCCCTGCACTCGTTTGCAGCTGGTGGGTGCGACGATCGAAGCGATGCGGAGTCCGGAGTTGTATCCTTCGGGAAGGTTCTTCTTTGACGTTGTTCATCTCCAATCAGCATACTTCTAGAAGCTTATCTGGAAATTATTCTAAACAAGTTTGAAGGGTTGGGAGGTTCCTGTAAATACTTTTTGTCTTTTTGCTTTGGCCGGTCTCTCTCTCTCTCTCTCTCTCTCTCTCTCTCTCTCTCTCTCTCTCTCTCTCTCTCTCTCTCTCTCTCTCTCTCTCTCTCCGACGGGCCAAAGCAAAAATACAAAAAGCATTTACCGGAACTTCCCAACCCTTCAAACTTGTTTAGAATATACACCAGTTCCTGCCATCCCATCCCCCAGTGCTCTCCCCTCTTGCATGAGTACACGGTCAGCCCCTCAGCCTCTACTCGCTTGTTGAAACCATGTCTTTAGACAGGCGGAGATGGGCGAGCATGCTTAGGGGTTGGACGATGTGCGAGGCGCAGTGCCGTGGTTCTATCCCTGGGACGGAGAAATCTGGGTTTATCTAAATATCTGGAAATTAGTAAACGTGTACTCTAGTGTATTGTCATAGTCGAAGGGGAACACATTAAAGGGGTTGTGTGAACGCTCCTTTTTTATCAGGAGACGCAGATATGATCTAGATCGTGGTGATGGAGAAAAACAGTCAGGTCATATCTAGCAGGGACTGAACCATGGACCCTAAGCGCCTCGCACAGCTGCCAACATGTAGAGACCCTACGCCAAATCCCGATCTTTAAAAACATGCGTTACCAGCGTAGCTAGTCGTTCGCCTGTAGTCAGTGCACTTTTGCACGGAAGGTCACGTGACTACTCTGCGGGAGCGCGAAGGTATCGTTGCTTTGGTGTGTTCGTCTGCAGCCTCGCTGCACTCTACTTTAAGCTCTCAAGCACGGTTTCAGCAGAAACAAATTTTGGATCATGAAATACACATTTCCTCGTGTGTGAGCAGATATTTCAGTGGATTTCGTAGTCACCAGAAATGATTTCACGGATTTGGGCTGGTTCGATTATCCCTGTACTTCAAGTAAAATACTTCTGCCAGTCATCCAATGGGAACGCTTCTTTCCGTCAACTGCCGCTCCATTCTGTGAACCTGAGTCACGTGACTCTGGCACAGTTCGCAATTAATGCGTAATAGACTTGACCTTCGCGTTACAGCATTGCGCCAAAAATAGTTCGTTCTGATACTATTTTTTCTTCCACTTTTTACATAATCATTCAGATGTCAAAACTTGTTTCCATTTCAACACAAACATTTTATTTTATCGAATAAACGCTTGTTTATTGCCTCAAGAAGAGTAAGTTAAGAGTTTTGTGCGAAATAGTCTTAGAACTACTTTAACGGCGAATGTCAGGAAGCAGATCGGCTATCCCACAAGCCTCTCGTGTGTCCTTCATTTGCATATTTCGGACGAAAACCTTCCATCACGTGATGTCAACTGGGCTAGAGACACTTTGGCCGGTAGGCGAAGTCTCTAGTGGACTACAATGCTGCCGCTCTCACCCTGACACGAGTCACTGATGTGTGACATATTTTCTTGGGTTCGCATGCGAAGCACTCACGTGTAAAATTACTGACACGCATTTATAGAAACTATAACCAAATAACAGTATTGATTTCTCAAAACTTTATATAAAGCACATCAATAGTTCATTTAAATCGCTTCATTATTCAAATCATATGTGCGTCGGAGCCCGCGCTGAGGCGAAGCTCGGGTCGCTGACAGAGATACATGATACTGCATAAATTATCATGTAGCCGAGAGGTTCGAGGAGTTTCACCATGTGCAAACATCCGAATAAATATCGTAGACCAGATAAACAGAAACTGCGTGTTTCTGTTGCACAATGTGCGGAGACCTGTAGTTAGTGGAAGTGTTGCAAGAATAAAGAGTAGTTCGATGAGCATGGAGTAAAAGTGTGTGGTGTCTTCAACAATGAGTCAATGAAATTTTGCAGTACAAGCGCCAGCATTTTCTTCTTTGTATTTTAAGAGACGCGAAAAACACGTCTCAGACACTCATTGGCATAGTGCCGTATGCCTATCACCCATTGCCCTTATGTGTCCCGTATGTGGGGTGCTCTTTCACCAGCTATGAGGTTCCCGCTTATGCTTGACATTTCTGTATAACGCTATGAACGGCCATTAACTATTGATAATTTGATCATTTCTGACCTTCAAAACATCTAACATTTGTATGAAAGAAATTTGAGGGGAAAGGGGGGGGGGGGGGGGGGGGGGGAAATCAATACTTTTCTGTACGTTTTTCAGAATTATGAAGAAGGTACACTTTGAGAACGATGCTTACAACGAGTGTATTATTTCTTTTCAGTTCCACCCTGGACGGACGTCAGCATATGCAACCAACGCTGGTCACCAAGCCAGGCCTTGGACACTGCGCTGATACAGCTTGAGGTGACAGTTCCCACACCACGATGTCCCTGCATTTGCAGAAGAATCAACAGTGTCATCGTTATCAACATCCCCGCAGGCTGACGGCAGCACGTTGAAACCGATTCTTGTTCCTTGACATTCAGTGCGTCTCCTGTGAGATCGATCCAAACCCGGACGTATGTGAAGGTGTAGTTCGTTCAGGAGGACGCTGAAGATTTCGTTCGTAGCTTCAATCGCACGCCACTGCAGTGTTTTCAAGCTGTGGACAGTGGTGTCGTGCACGCATGGTTGGTGGCCAGTCCTTGGGCTGAGCGAGTGACAACACACAGTGACTGTTCCCTTCTCTCGATATGGAGAACCTTGTCGTGAAAGCTAAAGGCCCGTTGCTGATTTTGCGTGTATGGAATTCCCAATCGAAGCGAAATATTTCCTTCTGCTTCATGGCCGACAAAAGCGTCGCAACGCCCTCTTGAATAAACCAGTAACGCTGGAGTCTGCGTATTCAGCAATGTGGAATAATTTGCGGCGATATCATTGTTGAATGGTGAAAACTTTGAAACGTTATTTTCTCCAATTTCGCCTAACTGGATTCCTGAAACAAGATAATACCATTGTGTATGCTAACTATTGTTGCACCCATGTAGCACTGATCAACCACTGTCGTCTCATTGTAAATGCAATGAAGGTGCTTGTATAACCACGTTTTGTAACGCTGTCTGAAGAAACATTCATTTCATTGTTGATGTGGCATTACATAGAAACATGAACCTAGCCGTCGACTGTTTTCATTCTATGGATCCCAGAAATCTTTCAGTGAAAGAAGCTATTATATTATGGAACAGAATCGATGTGGCGGCCATTAATGAGAGAGTTTTTGAGAATCAGACCCGGGTGCTGAAATAACGCCGAAGCGATAGTGTTGTTATCGATGTTGTTTTACAGAGATTGTGACTGGT
>JAWQFJ010034106.1:27500-40000 GCA_034096865.1 Theodoxus fluviatilis | reverse complement strand
TCTCCTCCATCTTGCCAGTGACAGCCCCATCTCCGAGAAAGGTTGGGTAATTCAGAGAGATTGCTCAACAGATCAAAGAAATGATCAATGGACTCCTGTTTTCGCTCGTACACATTTATTGAGGGTTGGAGGAACGATGCTTACTTCAGCCAAAATTAACCTTGCAAGATTGTAGACGAACCGTTAGATTGTTTGTAAAGTGATAAGTTCACGGAACCACATCTTCGAAAATGAAAGTTGTTAAGCCTCTGTAGAGTCATCATGTTCTATCAGCTGTTAAGTCTTTGTAGAGTCATCATGGTCTATCAGTAGTTAAGTCTTCGTATAGTCATCATGGTCTATCAGTAGTAAAGTCTTCGTAGAGTCATCATGGTCTATCAGTTGTTAAGCCTTTGTAGAGTCATCATGGTCTATCAGTTGTTAAGCCTTTGTAGAGTCATCATGGTCTATCAGTTGTTAAGTCTTTGTAGAGTCATCATGGTCTATCAGTTGTTAAGCCTTTGTAGAGTCATCATGGTCTATCAGTAGTTAAGTCTTCGTAGAGTCATCATGGTCTATCTGTAGTTACGCCTTTGTAGAGTCATCATGGTCTATCAGTAGTTAAGCCTTCGTAGAGTCATCATGGTCTATCAGTTGTTAAGCCTTTGTAGAGTCATCATGGTCTATCAGTTGTTAAGCCTTTGTAGAGTCATCATGGTCTATCAGCTGTTAAGTCTTCGTAGAGTCATCATGGTCTATCAGCTGTTTAGTCTTCGTAGAGTCATCATGGTCTATCAGCTGTTAAGTCTTCGTAGAGTCATCATGGTCTATCAGTTGTTTAGCCTTTGTAGAGTCATCATGGTCTATCAGTTGTTAAGCCTTTGTAGAGTCATCATGTTCTATCAGTTGTTAAGCCTTTGTAGAGTCATCATGGTCTATCAGTAGTTAAGCCTTTGTAGAGTCATCATGGTCTATCAGTAGTTAAGTCTTCGTAGAGTCATCATGGTCTATCAGTAGTTAAGTCTTCGTATAGTCATCATGGTCTATCAGTAGTTAAGTCTTCGTAGAGTCATCATGGTCTATCAGTAGTTAAGTCTTCGTAGAGTCATCATGGTCTATCAGTAGTTAAGTCTTCGTAGAGTCATCATGGTCTATCAGTAGTTAAGTCTTCGTATAGTCATCATGGTCTATCAGTAGTTAAGTCTTCGTAGAGTCATCATGGTCTATCAGTTGTTAAGCCTATGTAGAGTCATCATGGTCTATCAGTTGTTAAGCCTTTGTAGAGTCATCATGGTCTATCAGTTGTTAAGATTTCGTAGTTTCATCATGGTCTATCAGTTGTTAAGTCTTCGTAGAGTCATCATGGTTTATCAGCTGTTAAGCCTTTGTAGAGTCATCATGGTCTATCAGCTGTTAAGCCTTCGTAGATTAATCATAGTCTATCGGCGGAAACACACGTTTTCAGTTTCTTGATTCCCCGAGATCATCAGAGACAAGCATACCTTACGGGAACTAAATGGCGAAAATCGTCATTAATCGACTCTTGGCATTGATAGGGTGGAAATACTGAGATTCAACTAAGACATTGAATACACAGGGAGAGAGAGAGAGAGAGAGAGAGAGAGAGAGAGAGAGAGAGAGGGGAGAAAGAAAGAGAGAGAGAGAGACAGAGAGAGAGAGACAGAGAGAGAGAGAAGAGAGAGAGACAGAGAGAGAGACAGGGAGAGAGACAGAGAGAGAGAAATGGAGTTCAGACTTCAGATTTCATCTTTACTTAGGCCGACGACCCACAGTATGAAATTCCACAACTACACTCATATAATATAGACGCTTTAAAACATCAATAACATTGATAATGAGAGTGAGCGAGAGAGATTGGGGGTGGGGTGGGTGAGGAAGAGAGAGAGAGAGAGGGGGGGGGGGAGAGAAAGAGGAGAGAGAGGAAGAGGGAGAGAGAAGAGAGACAGACACACAGACAGACAGACACATACAGAAAAAAGACAGACAGACAGACAGACAGACATGCAGGCAGGCAGGCAGGCTGGCAGGCAGGCACGCAGAGAGACAGACAGACAGACAGACAGACAGACAGACAGACAGACAGACAGACAGACAGACAGACAGACAGACAGACAATCAGAGAGGTTAGTCGGTTGGATTTCGGAACTAAATACATACAGAGGTAAACAGTAATATCACCAGCAGCTTCCCACTCGATGCCGAGGTCAACAAAGACAGCCTAAGTCATGTGCAGACAGGTCAAGAGAGGTTGGAGAAAGCAAACGCCCCTTGGAGAACTCCAGATTCAAGGTGCACCAGACCTACGTTCTGAAATCCCTGCTGTTCGGCAGTGAGACTTGAGGCGCGTTTGTTAGGCGTAGAATCTCGAGATTCTCCCTCGATGGCTAGTTGAAGAAGATCGAGACGCTTCTACTGAAAAAAAAACAACCTTCCAATCATCAACTGGTAAGGCGGAAGTCCATGAAAACATGGCTGCGTCCTGGCGCCAGAGTCGGTGAAGAAGTTGCTGATAGACGACATAACTGACAATACAGATATCACATAAGTTTTTCACCTGATAGAACGCACCATGGTGTCATATCAAATGGCACGAAACTTTTTCAACGAAAAAAAAGCAACCCTGGTTCAGCTGCAGACAATTTTGTCGAAAATGTTAGGCCTCGATTCATTTCGATCAATTCAAGGGAATAATTCATAGTGCGTACGTGTACGGTGTTCCGTGTTTGCAGGCGATTAAATCATTTTCGGAAGTGTATGTCCAGAAATAACCTATACACCAACTCCTCAAAATATACAAATGAACACTCGGAGAGCAAAAACTTAAGTGTACGTATACTTTACCCTTGTGGGATCCTGAGAAGCACATTACAGGCACTGTCGTCTATCAGCAGCATCCCAATTGGCACGATCTCCGCCATTTTAGTACATCCGGGCCTCCGCAGCGGGACGCAGCGAGGGAGCTCCGGACCTCCCTCGGCCTCCCTCCTTCGCGGCGAGTGCGTCCTTATGAGCGAGGAACGTAGGCAACGCCTAGCCTCGCGATTCTCTCGAGATTTTGCGCCTCGCAAACACGCCCTTGGGCAGTCTTCGCCAGGCAGGAGCACTGGCTGGAGAGCCTCCACCCCCGATGCCCCAGGCGTGTCCTCGGTTCCTCCTGTAAGACAAGGCTGCCAACGCCAACGTCTTGGAGAGGGCCGGCTCCCTCAGCAAGCGCCCTTTGTTGTGCCAGTGACGCCTGAGGTTGCGTGGACATGTCCGCCGCATGGAGGATGGCCGCTTTCCGAAAGACCCGCAGTATGGCTCTCTGGCCACAGGGTGCAGACATGCTCGCCGCCCGCGGCTGCGCTACAAGGACGTCTGCAGAGGAGACCTCACCCTCGCTACCTTCGCTTGCAGACAGCTAGGAGCAGCTCGCGGACAACCGCGGCTGCTGGAGGGATGCTGCTGGAGAGGGATGCTGCTGGAGAGGGATGCTGCTGGAGAGGGATGCTGCTGGAGAGGGATGCTGCTGGAGAGGGATGCTGCTGGAGAGGGATGCTGCTGCCGAGGGATGCTGCTGCCGAGGGATGCTGCTGGAGAGGGATGCTGCCGGAGAGGGATGCTGCTGGAGGGATGCTGCTGGAGAGGGATGCTGCTGGAGAGGGATGCTGCTGGAGAGGGATGCTGCTGGAGAGGGATGCTGCTGCCGAGGGATGCTGCTGGAGAGGGATGCTGCTGGAGAGGGATGCTGCTGCCGAGGGATGCTGCTGCCGAGGGATGCTGCTGGAGAGGGATGCTGCTGGAGAGGGATGCTGCTGGAGAGGGATGCTGCTGGAGAGGGATGCTGCTGCCGAGGGATGCTGCTGCCGAGGGATGCTGCTGGAGAGGATGCTGCTGGAGAGGGATGCTGCTGGAGAGGGATGCTGCTGGAGAGGGATGCTGCTGCCGAGGGATGCTGCTGGAGAGGGATGCTGCTGGAGAGGGATGCTGCTGCCGAGGGATGCTGCTGCCGAGGGATGCTGCTGCCGAGGGATGCTGCTGCCGAGGGATGCTGCTGCCGAGGGATGCTGCTGGAGAGATGCTGCTGGAGAGGGATGCTGCTGGAGAGGGATGCTGCTGGAGAGGGATGCTGCTGCCGAGGGGATCAGCCGAGGCGGGACGAGGGGAAATCTGCTGGTGGAGAACAGGAGGAGTCCATGGAAACGGAGGCATGTGGGAAGGGGGGGGGGGGGGTCTTCTCTTCACCATCCGACTTCGTCTGCAGAGAATTCGGGAGGGACTGGCGATCTTTGATGGGACTGATCAATCACTCCACGATGCTCACGGACGAAGTGGACCACCAGGGCAGTGCCGCGGTCTCAACAGACTCACAGAAGCCTACTACTGCAAAGGACACGTCACTCGTGGCGCTGCGAGAGGTTTATACATGTAAATCGGTAGAAAATTGCTGGGAAGTAACGTGATTATCAATAGAGCCAAATTGATCCTTTGCGCAGTTCAAGCCCAAAAGAAAATAAATGTCATTATGGAAACCTGACCGACCCTATATTTTTCTACCGACCCCAAACTATTTTTCGATCATCCCCCCACCCCAACCGCCCTCCAAACACACAAAAAAGGAAAAGAAAAGAAACATTTGAAGGTAAATGATGAACTCGTTCCATCCCATCTTCCTTGCTCTACGAGCGCCCCGGCCCGGGAAAACAAAGTTTAGTTTATGTTTAATCTGACCGCTTCCAGTAATTCTAAATAGAAAATAAATGAGAAAAAAAAATTCTGGCCGACCTACCGACAAAATGTTTTGTGGCATATGAACCACAAAGTTTTTTTTCCCTTGAGAAAATTCGTACGTGAATTACGCACTGATGACGTAATTTGTTTTCCCTTTCATTCCACGTTTCGAAAACCTAAAAGCTTATAATCTTAGTGGCGGTATTTTGATTTTGCGTTCATTGCGATACATTGTTAAATATTAATGCATATTTGAGAATTCGATTTTTTAAAAAGTATTAGCTAAATCCGAAAATTGTATGTTAGCGTTATCGAAATTTTAAGGAAAATGATAAATAGCTTCACGCAAAAACTGCCTTTTGATGGCCAAGTTTCGCATAATAGGAAAAATTTAAAGTCACATATTTCCAACAAGCTGTGTTGCATTACTCTATACGTATTTTACCTTGTAAGCAAGAAACAAGTGGAGCCATCTCTTTCATGCATGAACTTATATTTCCACTCGGCGAATTTGCACATTACGTTGATGTCAGAATGATATTCAATCTAATGCCCCGAGGCGTCGTGACTTTCTTAAACAAAACAAAAAAATCATGCGTTTTTATATGACATCTCGAGATATATCGCCGTATCCGCCTGATGAATTTTTTATATCTTTGCTTTCGTTTTTTGGGGGTATGAATGATTTCTAGTCATTCACAACGGACTTTCATAAGAAATTGATTTGGGTGTGGGTGTTTTTTTAATATTTAAATTTAGCATTTGATGGATCAGTTTTTACACCAAACGAATATTCTAGAAAATGGTGCGTGAACAGAGTATTATGACCCCGTTTAACGTTTACGTCGAATCGCTGCCTCAAGAAAGATGCAAGCATACTCTTGCTGCACTTTATCCACATCTGCCCGAGGTGGGTTCCTTTGTGATTCAAGATACCCCCTGTGGGTCTCGGGTCAGAAAAGATTCATCCCTAGTGGATTGGGGGTGATAACAGACCCACCACGTCTCACTACGCAAATCGTAACTGGCGACTAACCTGAGATGTCGAGATTTGAGTGGTTCTTCCTCTAACCAGCCCGAGTATTCCATTGTCATCGGCCTTGCATAGCCAACAACTGCCGATATCCCATAGAACTTCCTTCATCTGGGCATTTCATGTGCCCACGTCACAGTAACTGAGGATTTCTGTCTTGTTACATTAAATAACTGTGGCAGTTAATACCCATTAGAGCAGCCGTCACCTCTTTGTTCCCAAACGTAGTCGTCCATACCTGTCAGCGCTTTTGTAGGGATTCTCTTTTCACCGAGTCCAACAACCATAAATGTCGGCAGCCTCAACTATACCTTAATTTTTTTTCGTGATTCACCCCGTTTGCTCTGCAGCATGCGAGGTTGATAATGGACTGCTATTCACTATGGGTTCTTTGTGATTAAAAAAAAAACAACTGAAATCGGACCGTTACTTTAGCCGTGCCGCACAGTGGAGCTGTACTTGCTGTTGAAAGTTCGGCTCCAGACTGAAAGCACGCTCTACCCTTGCCGCAGGCGCGCCATTAGCCGCTCTTGCAAACACGATGGCCGTCGTCTGCCTACGGCAAAACCGCAAGGGGTTGGGGGAACTCGGGTTTTGTTGAAAATGAAGGAAAACTCACAGCGAAGCAGCATGAGTCTCGCACAAAACTGGATTGACTCAACTGTTGTTGTTGTTGTTGTTGTTGCTGTTGTTGTTGTTGCTAAGACTGTATGTCATTATGACAAGCTTTTCATGGGTAGAACAAAGCAGAGAAGTCTGCTAGATTCTATGCAGATCTTGAAAAATGGACATTGCAATTCGAGCAGTGTGGAACTCATCGGATAGTAGTAAAACTGGCTGGATTCAAGATGGAATAGTTGACGCAGTCCTTGTTCCAAATATTCAACCGTGAATACAACCAACATGACATTTCCATTCCGTCTCTTTGTCTTGGACATTCTTGCTGGGACTTGCTTCTTATCCCTCTTTGCTGCACATATTTAATCAATGCATCCATCCATCTATCCATCCATCCATCCATCCATCCATCCATCCATCCATCCATCCATCCATCCATCCATCCATTTATCCATCCATCCACCCACCCAACCACCCTCATTCCTCTTCTTTCCTGCCTCCCCATAACTAAGTTAAAAACAATTATTTCAAGTCATACACTACAGTCATTTTGTGACTGAAGCCAAACGTCAAGACATACGAAGAAGACAAATGCACAAACAAAACATGGGCCCACGGAACCCTCCTGATCACTGTGACAAGTGTGCATCCCCGTGACGTGTGTGCATCTCCGTGACGAGTGTGCATCCCCGTGAAGAGTGTGCATCTCCGTGACGAGTGTGCATCCCCGTGACGAGTGTGAATCCCATGACGAGTGTGCATCCCCGTGACAAGTGTGCATCCCCGTGACGTGTGTGCATCCCCGTGACAAGTGTGCATCCCCGTGACGAGTGTGCATCCCCGTGACGAGTGTGCATCCCCGTGACGAGTGTGCATCCCCGTGACGAGTGTGCATCCCCGTGACAAGTGTGCATCCCCGTGACGTGTGTGCATCCCCGTGACAAGTGTGCATCCCCGTGACAAGTGTGCATCCCCGTGACGAGTGTGCATCCCCGTGACAAGTGTGCATCCCCGTGACAAGTGTGCATCCCCGTGACAAGTGTGAATCCCCGTGACGAGTGTGAATCCCCGTGACAAGTGTGCATCCCCGTGACAAGTGTGCATCCCCGTGACAAGTGTGCATCCCCGTGACAAGTGTGAATCCCCGTAACAAGTGTGAATCCCCGTGACAAGTGTGCATCCCCGTGACGAGTGTGAATCCCCGTGACGTGTGTGCATCCCCGTGACGAGTGTGCATCCCCGTGACGTGTGTGAATCCCCGTGACGTGTGTGCATCCCCGTGACAAGTGTGAATCCCCGTGACAAGTGTGAATCCCCGTGACAAGTGTGCATCCCCGTGACGTGTGTGCATCGCCGTGACAAGTGTGAATCCCCGTGACGTGTGTGCATCCCCGTGACGAGTGTGCATCCCCGTGACGAGTGTGCATCCCCGTGACAAGTGTGCATCCCCGTGACAAGTGTGCATCCCCGTGACAAGTGTGCATCCCCATGACGTGTGTGCATCCCCGTGACAAGTGTGAATCCCCGTGTAAAATGTGCATCGCCGTGACGTGTGTGCATCCCCGTGACAAGTGTGCATCCCCGTGACGAGTGTGCATTCCCGTGACAAGTGTGCATCCCCGTGACGTGTGTGCATTCCCGTGACAAGTGTGAATCCCCGTGACGAGTGTGCATCCCCGTGACAAGTGTGCATCGCCGTGACGTGTGTGCATTCCCGTGACAAGTGTGAATCCTCGTGACAAGTGGGCATCCCCGTGACAAGTGTGAATCCCCGTGACAAGTGTGAATCCCCGTGACAAGTGTTCATCCCCGTGACAAGTGTGAATCCTCGTGACAAGTGTGCATCCCCGTGACGAGTGTGCATCCCCGTGACAAATGTGCATCGCCGTGACGTGTGTGCATCCCCGTGACAAGTGTGAATCCCCGTGACGAGTGTGCATCCCCGTGACAAGTGTGCATCGCCGTGACGTGTGTGCATCCCCGTAACAAGTGTGAATCCCCGTGACAAGTGTGCATTTCCGTGACAAGTGTGCCTCCCCGCGACGAGTGTGCATCCCCGTGACGAGTGTGCATCCCCATGACGAGTGTGCATCCCCGTGACAAGTGTGCATCCCCGTGACAAGTGTGCATCCCCGTGACGTGTGTGCATCCCCGTGACGAGTGTGCATCCAAGGTACAAGAGCAGGAGGAGAAGGAAAACGAGGGAGAAGGAAGAACAGGAGGTGGTGGTGATGAAGGCGACAACGGCGACGATAATGACGACAAGGATGAAGAATATCCTCCTCCTCCCTCTCTCCCTCCCCCCTCCCTCCCTCCCTCCCTCCCTTCCTCCCTCCCTCCCTCCCTCCCTCCCTCCCTCCCTCCCTCCCTCCCTCCCTCCCTCCCTCCCTCCCTCATCATCATCGTCATCATCATTGTCATCATCATCCTCATCATCATTGTTATCTGCTGCTGCTGCTGTGCGCCTGTTGCAAGAACCTTGGCCCCACACTGGCGCTCTGGGATCACGTGGCAGTGCGGGATGAGTCCACGGCCGCGTGACAACCGCAATCCCTGCCTCTCCCTCATGAACGACTGCTGTGACCTACTGCCATTGAGGCCCACTAGGGGAAAATTATTTTCCTTCCCTGCTGTCACAGTGCTGGTTGGAAATGCTGGAGGAACAGCAACACGGGGTCGGCATTAGCGCCATTGATCCCCCGCTCTCAGGCCAAGCTGCAGAACGGAGGGAACGTGGAAGAGCCATCGGGGGCTGGAGCCACTTTTCGTGACAGAAGAAGCGCGAGGCGGCCACAGTTGACTGAGACAATACTTCGCGCAGCGTGTCTGTGGCCGTTACTGCTGGTGATATTGCGTGAGACAACACCCTGCCCGTGTCCTACAGCCATGTCGTCAACCAAAAAACAATGGAGGTCCGTGGAACGCGAGCTGCGCTGTTGGTAGTCTCGTGAGAAGACAGCTCCTCCAGCAGCGGTTACCCGGATGAAGTGTGGCCAATGCAATCAACCGTGGAGCTTGAGTCTCGTGTCTCTGTGATGATTCTCCAGCGATCGGCGTAACCTTTCTGTTTGAGCTGGAGATGAATCCGGAACCTCCGTGCAAACGGTTTGCATGTGCATGGTAGGGGCTGCACGGAGAGAGACAAGGATGATACAAAAGGACAGTGAAGTAGAATGGAAAGAGGAGAGAGAGAGAGAGAGAGAGAGAGAGAGAGAGAGAGAGAGAGAGAGAGAGAGAGAGAGAGAGAGAGAGAGAGAACGAACACATTACTGATTAGACCTCGTGCCCTTTTCAAATCGCATAGTATGCATGTCAAGGGACTCTCTATATTGAGTGAATAGAGTACGTCTGAACATACTTTGTGAAAATACAAGTCCCCTCATTGCTCCAGGAAAAACTGCCATGATGAGCTGAATCCACTGCATGCTGTCTTCGTGAGAAAGCCTCATACAGATGCATGCTTATTGACTTTATGGTTATTATTTGCTTATTTGATAGCAAATGCATAGGGTTTTCATGAGTTTCTTCGAAAGACGACTAGTAACGCTCTCATAGATTACAATCCATCAGCAATCTCTTTACTTTAATAGGCCAAAGCTATTTATGTAAGAATGAATTCAGCAGCATATCGTAAACTATTTTAAACAGTCAGGTGTTCTCCATATCTTTTTTCTTCATCCAATTCCTAATGCAGCCTAAACAAGGTTTATCATAGAGGGGTAATCGACCAGTATCTTCATGCACCATATCATTAGGAAAACGCGAAGATAAATTAAAAAAGTATTTTGAGTGCGCACACAGAGAGAGAGAGAGAGAGAGAGAGAGAGAGAGAGAGAGAGAGAGAGAGAGAGTATATTTTATTGAAAACATTTAGATAAACTTCCTGAGATGAGAAACAGTGGGGCTGCCACTTGGATTTGGACTACACAAAGAACAACACAGCTACAGCAGCAGTTGAAGTGCTAGGTTTAGTTTTGGTTGCAGCAGTGCTAGTACTCGTAGTGTTTGCAGTAGTAGTACTAAAAATGAGTGTGGCAATGGTGGTGGTGGTGATAGTGCTAGTAGAGGTAGTGTAAATGGTACCCGTAGTAGGAGGAGGAGATGCAGGAGAGGGACGAGTAACATCAGCAACAGGAATAGCAGCAGCAGCAGCAGCAGCAACAGTAGTAGTACTTGTAGCAGTACAAGCACTGGTGGTTGCGGCGGTGGTAACAGAGTAGGATCTAGCCTGAGCTGTTGACACGTACTTTACCATTTTGAAGCACTACTAAACTGTAGCCTGTCATGTACTACAGACCATTTGTATTTAGTAAAAACAAAACATATGTAGAAGTAAACCACCATGTAACCAAACAAGAAAAAAAAATCATAACTCACAAACGCGCGCACACGCGCAGAGAGAGAGAGAGAGAGAGAGAGAGAGAGAGAGAGTATAGGAGATAAAGCTAATATGATATAGTTCATTGTGCTAGTTTTGCCTGTTTTTCGCAATACTTTCTGTGGTCAAATTATTTTTTGCAACAAATATTTCTGTCTTTCTCAACTTTTAACCTTTTTTGGTCCTGAAAATCTGGGGTCTTTTTTTCACGTAATCATTGTATTTTAAAACTATAATGTGCAATCATCTAGAGACCCAAATATATGTTCAATACATTTGAATCGGCTATGCCGAAGATTTACTGTGGAGAAAGCATCTTCCAGTATCTTCCATAGTTTGTGTGTGTATGTGTGTGTGTGTGTATGTGTGTGTGTATGTGTGTGTGTGTATGTGTGTGTATATGTGTCTGTGTATGTGTGTGCGTGTGTGTGTATGTGTGTGTGTGTATGTGTGTGTGTGTGTGTATGTGTGTGTGTGTGTGTGTGTGTGTGTGTGTGTGTGTGTGTGTGTGTGTGTGTGTGTGTGTGTGTGTGAGTGTGTGTGTGTTTGTATTCGACAAAGAGATGTTCCAACATTTCGGTACTAGAGGCTTGTTTGCGATTTTCCGACAGCGTTTTGATGGGAAATGCAAAATATTTCCATTTAGCATCTATCTGGATATCCATACAGATCCACCTCTCGATAAATAAGATTCTAAAAGCCTCATCTTTAGTGGATATTATCAGAGGTCATCCACAGTCGTTCTGTTTGACCCTGTTGATGCGGCAAGTCGGAAAGTGCTCACATTGAATTCAGTGGTGGCTCTGTGCGTGCCTCGATTACCTCACTCCTGGGTTTGACGCGTCGCGGCACTAACCAAAAATCATTGGGACTGTCCGTGGCATTCTCACCTCTGACCAATCAAGGGACAGCAACGCGGCCGAGACGAAGGCAACTTTGATCTTTGCACATTGCATTTTTTTCCCTTGCCAAGCGTAAATGTAGAAATCCGATGACGAAGTGGCCGGATCAAAGAACCTGGCCTGAAAGAAGGGAGATTTCCTCAGATCCATTTCTCGTCTCCGAGTCGGAAGTATTCAGTTCCTTTGGAGACTAACCGTCAAACTGCCACCGAAAACGTCCTCTGTTCCACTCATCGTTTAGCAATAATGGAGCTCTCTACGATTGAGTTACAAAATCTGAAATCCAAGAAGCCTTGCCCCCGACAAATAATTTACCTGAACACTCGTTTGCACCCCGTCCCCCAACCCCTCCTCCCCCCTTCCCCCTTCTCCCCCTTCTCCTTTTTTGGGGGTTATAAAAGAAATGATTGAAACTTCTGGGCCGGAAAGGCGTTTGGAAGACATTTCTTTTTTGGGATCGAGGGAGAGAGAGAGAGAGAGAGAGAGAGAGAGAGAGAGATGTGTGTGTGTATGTGTGTGTGAATGTGTGTGTGAATGTGTGTATGTGTGTGTGTGTGAGTGTGTGTGCGTGTGTTGTGTGTATGTATGTATGTGCGTATGTATGTATGTATGTGTGTGTGTGCGTGTGTGTGTGTGTGTGTGTGTGAGAGAGAGAGAGAGATGGAGGGAGAGAATGCGATATCCCTCTCTCTCTCTCTCTCTCTCTCTTCGCTCCTCCTTCACCCCACCCTTCAACACACAACCTTCTTCAAAACACACACACACACACACACACACACACACACACACACACACACACTTTAGCTCCTTCCTCCCTCTTCACCGACTCCTCCATTCTCTCTTAGCACTGTGCTTTCAT
>JAWQFJ010034106.1:5000-15000 GCA_034096865.1 Theodoxus fluviatilis | reverse complement strand
TAGACAGACAGACAGACAGACAGACAGACAGACAGACAGACAGACAGACAGATAGAATGATAAACGGACAGACAGACAGACAGAAAGAGCTGGGGAGGGGGAGGGAGAGAAGAGGGGGAAGACAGACAGACAGGCAGACAGACACACAAACAGACAGACAGGCACACAGACAGACACACAGACAGACAGACAGACAGACAGACAGACAGACAGACAGACAGACAGACAGACAGACAGACAGACAGACAGACAGACAAACCGACAGACAGACAGACAGACAGACATACTAACAGACAGGCAGACAGACATACAGACAGACAGACAGACACACATACAGATAGACACACAGACAGACAGACACACAGAAAAACAGAGAGAGCTGGGGAAGGGGGGGGGGGTAGAGAGAGGAACGGGAAGACAGACACAGGCAGACAGACAGACAGACAGACAGACATACAGACCCACAGACAAACAGACAGACAGACAGTCAGACAGACAGACAGACAGACAGACAGACAGACAGACAGACAGACAGACAGACAGACAGACACACAGACAGACAGACAGACAGACAGACAGACAGACAGACAGACAGACAGACACACAGACACACAGACAGACAGACAGACAGACAGACAGACATACAGACAGACAGACAGACAGACAGACAGACAGACAGACAGACAGACAGACAGACAGACAGACAGACAGACAGACAGACAGACAGACAGACAGACAGACACACAGAGAGACAGACACACAGACAGACAGACATACAGACAGACACACAGACACACCTACAGACACACAGACAGACAGACACACAGACAGACAGACAGACACACAGACAGACAGACACGCAGACAGAATTAAAGGATGGGGGTAGGGTGGAGAATAGCATACTGGAAGACAGAGATCATTGTGAGGGTTGACAACACTGAAGAAAAAGACACCCAGTTTGCAGTTGATGAAGGAAATGCAATCATTTTGATTTATTTGGAGAAAATTGCAAACAAAAATCATCACTACCTTTATAGAGACCATGCATGCTCTTTGATGAGAACTGAGAGGGAAAATGATGATAATAAAGTAACATATGCAGCCTCTAACTTTATAGCTACTGGGCATTAAATTAAATAAATTCCATCCTTCACTAAGTCCACATTCTATGGACATCCAGATTTCAGAGGATGATATTTCTAAGAACTTGTGCTGTATTGTTCTTATACATATACTCTATACATTATTATAATGTGTATTATGTGCTTTTCCAAATCATCAATTTGACAAACATAAGATCTCATGTAGGTAACAAATCCTTCCCTTTGATGAATTGTGGTCATCCATTCAGCTTTCTAAAACATTCCTGTTTCAATGCAGGTATGAGCTAAACCACTTAAAATGCAATATTGTAAACCATATATCTGATCTTGAAATACAAAAGAAGCGGCTGCACCGTCACTGTCCTGTAAAGTGGTGAAGAGATACCATGCTACTGCTAGAATTCATGTTCATTTCTGCAGTACCTTTTGTTGTTTTCTTTTCCTTCCTTTTTTCATTGAAGTAGAAAATATATTTACTTCTTTGGGCAGTTGGTAATTTTGCATTTTGAAGAAACAAACTTTTGAGAGGAGAGAGAAATGTCAGTCCATGATGAGCATTATTACCCAAGATGAAAAAGGCAGAAGCTTGCCATGTTTCCTAGAATATATTTATAGTCTGGCTTGCATGAGAATATATTACTTGTTTAAGTGTACAGTAATTGTAGTATGCCTTCTAAGGGTTTCTTTCATGCATGTGTGTGTGTGTGTGTGTGTGTGTGTGTGTGTGTGTGTGAGAGAGAGAGAGAGAGAGAGAGAGAGAGAGAGATGCTGCCAAATGCAATGGATTATTAATGTAAGTTCTGGCAGCATTGGTCATCTAGTTATGTTTGGGGGTTAAGCTTTATCCCAGCCATTTTCATTTTAGATTTATACCTGGTACTTGAATCCACAATATAATATTTTCTACAGCTATGCACCAGTGTTCCCTCTGTTTTCTTATTTCTAAAGTAATGTATCATTATGGTGTAAGGTATTCTACTTGCATGCTTTTCAAATTAAAAGAAAAAGACAAGGGAGAGGATCTTACAATGGAGGAATTCCAGTGACGATAATATGAGTATGTTGCATTACAATGATAACAAGTCATCATATTATCTATATCATTTGTATATGAATGTAACTATAGTGTTTCCGTTTTTTGTTTTACATTCCTCACTTGGCAAGTGAAGTATTATTTTCATATTACGCTGTAAAATTCTTATAAATAAAACTTTTTCTATTTAATGCATAGTAGCTATTCAGTTAGAGTCTGCATATGTTGCTTTATTCTTTATTATTATCATCATTTTCCATCTCAGTTCTAATCAAAGTTCATGCATGCATGGTCTCTACAAAGTTAGTGATGATTTTTGTTTGCAATTTTCTCCAAATAAATCAAAATGATTGCATCTCCTTCATCAACTGCAAACTGGATATCTTTTTCTTCAGTGTTGTCAACTCTCACAATGATCTCTGTCTTCCTGTCTGTCATTCCCCACCCTAACCCCATCCTTTAATTCTCTCTCTGTGTCTCTCCCTGTCTGTCTCTGTCTGTCTCTCTCCTCCCCTCCTCTCTCTGTCTCTCTCTCTGTCTCTCTCTCTCTCTCTCTCTCTCTCTCTCTCTCTCTCTCTCTCTCGCTCGCTCTCTCTCTTTCTCTCTCTGTTTTTTTCTCTCTCTCTCTCTCTCTCTCTCTCTCTCTCTCTCTCTCTCTCTCTCTCTCTCTCTCTAATATATTTAAAACAGGCAACTATTAATCTTCATCCTTTTGAAGCGGTGCATAACCTTTTTCAAAAAATGCACAAATAATAAAAGGTTATTGAATAAGAAACAAACACTTGCTTCCATTCTATTGCCCAGAGAAGTGACAGTTGTCACAGGCCACTTCAGAATTCATGTGGAAGGATTGAGGCAAAAGGCCAGGGAAATAGCTAATTAGTTTATAACTTCAGTCACGTTAATGAAACCGTTACCTCACCTGTAACGTCCAGCGACCTGGTGTTCTTTACATGTTGCCTCGACTTCTTTTTCTTTCTTTTTTCATACTAGTACTGGTTCACTTTGACGACATCATACTCGCCATGTGGTCGACATCTCGCTAGATCTAGTAACGAAAACAAACTGATTCGGTGATCGCACGCACTGCTTTTCTCCAAAGAAATGAGGTTAGCGAAATGCATGTCTCTCACACGATCTCACACTCAGTGTCGAAACTCTAGAGGCAATGCGATGCGAAGTTGAAGACAACGGTTTCGGCTCAGCTAGTTTCTGCTCATTTCGATCTGTAGTCATTATGGCCTTCCCACACGAGGCAATTCCACACGCCACACAGGGACTGACAAAAATATCTCCCAATGGCAGAGCGCTACTGACGCCTTTGCTCCACTATTGCCAGGCGTGATTGGCTGCCACAATGACGCTTGCGAGATTGCCAGGGTAAAATCGCCTCGTGTACGACGGCCTTAAAAATAACTCTAATACTGAATTTACGAGATTGACACTCGAATCTGCGGTCGATTTTTAAATTTTTTATTGGGCGATTTCAGCAAACTATTCATTTGACAAACAAATAGTATTGATAAATTGATACTGTTTTCTTGCAACAGTTTCTTTGACTAGGCCTCAGTATTCCTAAACTTCATTGTTTTCATTTCGAATCGAACAAGAAAAATTGCGACCAGCGTTATCCAAAGAACCTCGCGACTGCTGACGTCACGTCCGAAGATGCCGAAAGCTCCCAAAGTCAGGGTCCCTATATACGCGCCTTTGGGAGAAAACAATTCAGCGGACCGGAAAGGTCAGACGAAAAACCCTGTGTCAGGAATTATCCAAAGGAGGATTAAAAATGACAGATTTAATACGCGCGTTTGGGGGGAAAAATCTGCGTCCGTCCACCTTTCCAGATGAAGTTGGACAACATTTTTTCTAAAGCCTTTTGTTTCTTCATTCCTGGGTCTGGAGGCAGGGAAAGCACATGAGTTAGTTTTGAGAGGACAAGTGTTTTTATTACAGTTATTTTACCAAAGATATTTAAATTGCAGTGTTTCCATTGGTTCAGAACCTGTTGTATCTCTTGAACTTTACTTTCAAACTTCATGTTCGTGATGATGTTTGCGAGTCTAGGATTTAAATGAATTCCGAGTACTGTAAACTTATCATTTGTCCAGTCCAGGTTAATGTCTGCACAGAGTTTTCCTTTGCTACATAATTTGCTTCCGATCCATATAGTTTTTGTTTTTTCTGTATTGTTGTGTGTGCGTAGTGTGTGTTGTGTGTGTATTGTTGTGTGTGCGTAGTGTGTGTTGTGTGTGCTGTGCGTGTGTGACGTAATATGTGTTGCGTGTTCTGTGTGTGTGTTGTGTATGTGCTGTGTGTGCGTAGTGTGTGTGTGTGTTTGTGTGTGTGTGTGTGTGTGTGTGTGTGTGTATCGGGCCATGCGCGCGTGCACAGCTTTTAACCGTGGAACTGTTCTTGGCACGTTAAGTCCATCCAGTCCTTGTCTCTCAATTTGCCTCCTCTCTTCTGTCTATGTGCTCCTCCAGCCGCCATAGCTTGTCTTGCTGTCTTTGCCCGCGCTGGCGTCTGCTCCACAGCGTCTGCAGGAAGAACGAAAGCAAAAAGTCACCAATATGCAGCAAGCCCATGGTATTACTTTCAAATTGTCGATAGATGAAAAAGCAAGCCCAGGGTAATAAATTCAAATTGTCGGTAGAGAAAAAAAGCAAGCCCAAGGCAATACATTGCACTTGTCGGTAGAGGAAAAACAGACTGAGTGTGCTGCGCGTGGCTGGAGAGCGATGGACGACAGGTTTCCAGTTGGAAGGTCGCATTGCCGTCTTCATTGGTAAGAGTGGCTGTTACTAGTGGCGATACGTCACTGGGACAGAGACCGATAGCAGTCGTGAAGCTGTCGCCGGACCTTGGTAATTGCCGGGGCTCTCTCTGCACAGCTGTTCCCTTGGGGAAAACATGGGCGCCCTTTTTTATTTGCTGCAGAAGTCCTTGCGCCTCTAGTGCTTACAATCGGTCTTGTCCGGCAGTGACCTTTGCCCTTTGGCAGAGCGCCCTCGGTGTGGGCAGTGAACGACTTGTATAAAGGAACACTCATCACTCAATTTTGCTGAGTAGGCTTACGCAGGGGAAATTTCTTGCAGTTTTCCTCTGGCGTTTACTCTTTTTTTTCTTCTGTCGTTTTAGGGTATTTTTTGGCTTCAGATGGCAATGCAAATGCTTTCCCTTCCGTGTTAGCCGAGCTGCGGGGACTTCAATGTGACGGGTGAATGTTTTTGAATGGTAGTCATACAACATGAACTCGCGATTCGTTAAGCACAGCAAATTTGAATGGTGTTACACTGGAGTCGTCCTTATCACAAGATGTTTGCTTCACTGAAAATGCTGTACCAAGAGGACCAGATCAGAGGGAAAGCTGAAGACAACACATTGTGCATCGTTGAGAGCCCCTGAGTTCCGTAGCACTCTGCTTCATCTCTGCTATCGTAGCAGGCCAATCCCAGCATTCCTGCAGTGACCTCTCACCACGAGGCAGAGGTCAACTTTCTGTCAAGGTCGCACAGCAGCTGGAGCATCTCAGAAGGCGCTCTAACTGCTTCACACTGGAGTGCGCCACCTGCCGTGACTAACAATAACAAAAATACACCCCCGTAGTCGCATTTGATTGGCTCACACCAAACATAGAATTACATGGAAATCACTCCACGCACTTCCAAGGTAAACATGTTTCGAGCCACAGAGTTTACAGTCATGGAAGTAGCAGGCTGTCAAATTTCGAAGAAATTTATATTTTAGTGCTCTCATCACCGTGGCAGAGTGGATTGTATTTCATGGTTTGATATTTGTAGTAAACGTCGGCATTTATACCCGTGCATGTAACGAAGTAGCAGACGTCACATTTAGGGATTCCCCTTGACCTTCCTTTATGACTGGTGATGGTTATCTCCCTTCTGTAATCAATGATAATCGACCCTAATGCTTTTATTAAGTAGTCCCTTCCATCAAAAGGGATAATATTGAATGTGAAATCATGTTATGGATTCATGTATTCCTCTACTTTTAATGATAATGTGCTCTTTAAATCATAAACAACCAAATCAAAACTCCTCAGCCTGCTACAGTTTTACAGAGATGAAGCAGAGTGCAACGGAACGCAGGAACAGGCTTTATCAAAATGTACTTGCTTACATGCTAACTTACGCAACATGACCAGCTTTGAATTGCATGGGAGCCATGATAACGTTCAACAACGTGAGTTCTAGTCAGAATTGTGGATTGCTGCCTGAGAAAACTGAAGAGACGCTGCAGGAACAAGATGTCCTTGCTGTGAGGAGAATCACTGCCCATGACATGAAATTCACTGCAATTCGTCGTCTTCCAGGACAAGGAACGGTCATGTGCACGTATTGCATTTGCAATGAGGCACGTCTTTGCTCAAAAAAGAGGGAGATAAAGTAGGCACGTTTTCATCCCGATATTATGAATCGGTGATATTACATGTGCACGAGATCAGACTGAATTTGAATTTCGAGATCTTATTTCATTCGATAATTACGTAATGTTCTTCTTGTGAAATCTCAGAAGAATTGAAATGTGGTGGGTTTTGCCAGATTTATCTAGTTACATTGACAGTCATGAAATGAAACACAAACGTTCAACAAAAAGTCATTTATTGATGGAATGCCGACAACCTTTGCAACTCTGAGCACCAGCACACTAAAAGTAGAACTGTGCCATCATACCGTCTCTGTTGTTCCATCAATTTTCTTTCCGTGGGAACTCCGTGTGGGCAGGGGGTCACAATGGACCCCCCGCCCCACCAGTCGTCGGCATCTGCCAGTTGCGTGAGATCATGGTTCTGTCCAGAGGACCGCGCCCTGGAGGGCAGAGATTCATATCGAATGGCAGGGTGTTTAATTCCACTCGCCTGCTCGACCCCAGCAAGTAAAAATGCAGAGTCGCTCGCTCGACAGTCGAGCAAAAACCCCCAGATAAATATGTGAAGAAAAAAAAAAGCTTGTCAATGCTGTTTTCAGCTGTCATACTTATTTCCTCGGTTCTGTGATTTCATTACGACAGTAAGGTCGTCTGCTGCGCTGTCCGCCATCTTTCTCGTTACGTGACGACACGCCGCGAAACTTGTGTCATGAAGACGCTTGGTTCGCAACGAGAACGAATCCGATCTTCGATGGATGAGTTTGTGATACGAAGTGCGAGTAAGCCACTGCCAGAAAAATATAGAGGAAACAAAGCGACTAAGAAGAGAAATAGAGAGACCAAGAATATAAACACGAGAAATGACTTCGTTTGTTTCAAGACAGATGGCTATGCGATTCAGACTGGTTGGTAAAAAAAATATTGCGGACTAGTAACTGTTGTGTGCAACTAGTCCGGCGGTCTTGCAAAAAATCACACAACAACAACACAAGAACTTTTGAACCCCCATGGTTAGGTAATAACATGTTCAGAGATGAGCGCTCACGGCAAGCACGTGACTGGACAGGTTCAAGTAGGAGAAAGCTTCGGCGCTCGCGAGCGCTCGCCCCTGAACTGACTCCCTTGGAGAGGAAACGCGCCTCTGGCCCCACGGGGGGATCGCCTTTGGTGCGTGTGGACTGCTTCTGGGAACGCACCTCTGTTGATCGACCTGTCATTTACTGACACCTCATTAACTGAACTGAACTGAACTGAACTGAACTGAACTGACTGAACTGAACTGAACTAAACTGAACTGAACTGAAATGAAATGAAATGAATTGAACTGAACTGAACTGTCCTGAACTGAATTGAATTGAATTGAATTGAATTGAACTGAACTGAACTGAACTGAACTGAACTAAATTGAATTGAACTGAACTGAACTGAACTGTCCTGAACTGAACAAAACTAAACTGAACTGTCTTTTTCTAAAATGTCCTGACCTGACATTTACTGACACCCGATAAACTGAACTGAACTAAACTGAGCTGAGCTGAACTGAACTGAACTGAATTGAACTGAACTGAACTGAACTGAACTGAACTGAACTTTATTTACCAGGACCATCAGTTCATTCCAATTACATGTTTTAACGTAAGTACAGCTTACACGTACTTAATATTTATTACACACACACACTTAATTTTGTGTTTATGTTCTATTTTAAATTATTACACTTACTTAAAACATAGGCCTACATAACTCGATAACAGTGACAGATTCCACGCACACGGACAAGTACCAACGTCACCTCTGCATTGCGGTGAGTTTTGGCATCCGATGCTGGCTCACCACAGCCTCAGCTGTTCATCGAATCACAGTCTGCCATGGTTGTCCTCCCAATCTCCATCAGAAAGCTACGTAGACTTCGTCAGTTTGTGGCAGCTGCAAACCGCATCTGACGCCAAACTAGGTCACGGGTTGCACGTCATCACTTTGATACTCGCTACAGTGCATTCGGCTAAAAAGAACTTTTGGGTATAGTAACATGGAAAGAAAGTGTATGTAGGTAGGCCTGACTGTACTATTTAATCTTTTAAGGAGGCCAGATTGAGACTGCGCAAGAGTGCGTGTGTGTGTGTGTGTGTGTGTGTGTGCGTGTGTGTGTGTGTGCGTGTGTGAGTGTGTGTGTGTGTGTGTGTGTGTGTGTGTGTGTGGGCGCGCGCGCGCGCGCGTTTGCGTGCGTGTATTAAGTAAGGTCATGTTTACAGGAGATTTATTCAAACATGGATCAAACTATTTGTTTCGCTGTAACGCTTTTTTGCTTTAAACGCTCTCAAAGGGAAGATGTGATAGCAAGCAGTTTATTGTTTCTGTTCGATTCTTTCCTCTCTTTGTCCTTCACGATCGGAAAATAGTTGAGGGTCGTCAGGAAAAACACACGGTAGGTCATTCCACAGCTGAAGGAAAGTAGACAGGAGCAAGAGAGAGAAGACAAAAACAGGTGGAAGAGAAGAAAGAAAACCCAGAGGAGGAAGGAAAGGAGCGGCAGTTGTTAGGAGAAGAGTAGAAGAAAAAGAAGGAACGAGGAGTGAGGCGATGACCAGGATGTCACGTGAAAGAAGGCACGGAGGAGTTGAAGGGGAGGGGTTGGGGTGGAGGGAATAAGTGAAAGAGCCTTTGAAAAGAGCTGAGCAGCGTAGAGGCACGACATTCTAGGAAGGGCAGGAGCAGACAAAGGAGGAGGAGAAGGGAAGAAAGCCAGTTAAGGAGACGTAGCTGATACAGAGGGATCAAAGATGACATCGGAAATGAAATAGACAGATCAAAGATCATTTTCTAAAGCGGGATGCCAGAGAAAATATGAAACGATTTTGGAGATGAAAGTTTGAGGCGGAAAAGAAAAAGCTGGCGTGGAAAACACGCATGGCGGAAGAAGAAAGAGACGGAGAAAAACGCAGAGCGCTATTATTCTGGAGATGTATGCGCAGTTACTCCGCGGAAAGAGCCGCCCAGTTACCCTGGATGCAGGCATCAGTGGCAATTGAAAGGAGGACGAGAAAGACCAACCCGCGCGGTGCGCCGAGCTCTGAGGACCTAAACCTGCATGGTCCCTGACCTTCTTGCTCCCCACACTGGGACCAGTTTAGATCCCTTCCTCCTCCTGTACTCGTACTGCCTGGGGCCAGTTTTCTGGCCGCTTGGCGTGGCTTGCTGAGTCTTCATCGACGCTCAACTTGTCGGGCGTTCGGGCAGCTCCGGGCGCTCTGGCACCAACAGTGACGCTGCCGTTGCCTGTCCGCTTGGCCTCCAGAGCGCGCTAAAGCCGCCTCGCCATTCAGAGTCTTTGGAAATCGTTTTTCCTCTTCCTCCTCCTCAAGAATTCGCCAAGTGCAGTGCTCGCTCTAGCGCATAGGGCTTCCTGTTCTCCTGGCTCATGCTCTTTGCGCGTCCTGCCTCGCCGCCCGACCATCCCAGTCCCTGGTGGACA
>JAWQFJ010034106.1:0-2500 GCA_034096865.1 Theodoxus fluviatilis | reverse complement strand
ACCCCACCCTGGATTTTCCTGGGTTTGCCATGTGTAAGTTGTCACTCCCTGTACTTTACCCACTTTCGAAACGTGCTGTTGAAAAATGCTCGAACTCTCTGTGTCATTGTAAAAGTCTCCTGGTATTTCGAGGTCGCTCCTCGCTGTTATTTACCCAGTTAAAAGAGACAGTTCAGTGCGACATTGTTTTGAAACACCACATAAGGTCATTCTATGTCTCTCTAGCTGCCTTAGTTCGTGCACTGTTTTCCCTGGCTTCCAGAAGCAGTGGAAAGAGTATGTATAGGTGTGTGTGTGAGAGAGAGAGAGAGAGAGAGAGAGAGCGAGAGAGAGATTGAGAGAGAGAGAAAGATATTGAGAGAGAGATTAGAGAGAGAGAGAAAGAAAGAGATAGAGAAAGAGACATAGTGAGAGACAGTGAGAGAGAGACAGACAGACCGACAGAAACACAGAGAGAGCTAGAGACAGACATACAAAGACAGACAGACAGACAGTCAGACAGACAGTCAGACAGACAATTAGACAGACAGACACAGAAAGACAGACAGACAGACAGACAGACAGACAGACAGACAGACAGACAGACAGACAGACAGGTAGACAGACAGTCAGAGAGAGAGAGAGAGAGAGAGATAGAGAGAGAGAGGAAAAGCGAGAGAGAGAGAGAAACAGACAGAGACAGACAGACAGAGACAAGCAGAAAGACAGACAGAGAGACAGAGACACAGAGAGAGAGAGAGACAGACAGACAGACAGACACAGTCAGAGAGACAGAGAGACACAGAGAGAGTGAGAAAGAGGGAAAGAGAGACAGAGTAAGAGAGAAACAGAGTGAGAGAGAGACAGAGTGAGAGAGACAGACAGACAGACAGACAGACAGACAGACATTCAGACAAGAGAGAGAGAGAGGGAAAGCGAGAGACACAGACAGAGAGACAGACAGGCAGGCAGACAGACAGGCAGGCAGACATATAGACAGACAAACGGACAGACAGACAGACAGAAACAGACATACAGAGTGCAAGTCCTCCACGTGAGTGAGCCCTCCGTAACTGAATTCCGAGTGAAGTCCCAGTGCCCACACGCAAAGAAAAGACTTTTCTGTCACTGATCGGTCTGCTGTAAACTGACACGTGAACTATTACGCTTTTATAAACTGGCTACGATACTTTTTTAACTTTCTTGCAGCAAGCTAGCAGAACCCCGTATCTGCTGACGTCGTGCGGAATATGGTCCTACCAACACGCTTTCGCCACTGAGTCTGGTAGATTGAGCGTTAACAGGATGGCAAGCTGTTCACCTATTTTAGTGTTCCATCCAGCATTAGATCCGCACATTACTAATCACTACAAAGGTCTTATTTGGGGAAAACCGTACACAGACCTTCACAAATGTTGGTGTGGTTTGCTTTGGTTTTCAATCGGCCAAAAATATGCACCGAGACCCTTGTATTCACTGGAAATAGAAAAGCAATTAAAACCTGCCTTCGAGAAGCGGCGTGGGTGAGCCTTGGAGAGCGTTTGGGGGGCAAGGAGCAGCGTTTTTCAATTTAATCGTGAAAACTTATGCTGCAGAAAACTTGTTGTGCCTGAACCATCGTGACTCACTTTCCGCGCCCAAATTGTCCTCGCTGTCTCGGCCGTGCCAGACGCTCTTTGACGGAGAAGAAAAGAGTAAACAAATAAAACGTTTGCCACAGGCCAGCGCGCTTGAACTGCCTCTCAACGGTCTTTTGCGTCTGGAAGATAACGTCTGCATGGCAAGAGCCCAAACGGGTGTCCGCTAAATCGATGTGTGGGTAGGGTGACATTTTCTCTGCGGCCACTCCAAAGGAAACTTGTGACGCAATTCTTCCCTAGATCGCATGAAGTGATGACGTCAAACTCACGAACGAGCTTGTACGTCATGGAGCGAACTGAGACAGGCATCCGGTGAATGAGGTCGTGGAGGCTGTGTAGGTGTCTCGCTTCACAGACGTAAATGCGTTGCTGAGAGAGACATTGCTTTGAGACCAGAATATGTTTCAGTCCGACCACTTTCACATTCCTGGCAGAACAACGCAATGGACGCTCTAAGGGTTTCCTTGACAGTGTAACATCACCTTGTGTGTTGCTTGAATGCAGAAGTCGATAATGATGGAAATATCTGCATGGGTAAAGCTAACTAGTATTGGACAAAGATTCTAAACTTTCAAATGAACTTTCTTCAGTACGAACAAGTTCAAACATACACAAGAATAAAATACAACTAGATAAGACGTCAGAATATTCCAGGAGGATGAAGGATGGAGAAAACGCACACGAACAGTGGGAGAACCGTGGACAATTACTGTATAGTTTCAGAATGATTGGGTTCTATGTTGTGTGGAGACAAGAGACAAAAGTTGTGTTACTAAGAAAACATGGTTCTTTTCTTTAACAAGACATTAAAGGATTGACTTGTTTCAGTAGATTGTGTTTTTCAACGTGTATGGCTTGCAATGAATTTTGTTGTATGTCTT
>JAWQFJ010034105.1:45000-50300 GCA_034096865.1 Theodoxus fluviatilis | reverse complement strand
TGGTAAATGCATATTGCGGCATACTCAGAAGGTCATGCAGATGCTGAAGATGCGTGTTTACTTAACACGCATGATGAAATGCATACAAACATTCAAATATGGAGGGAAGTCATCAACTTGTATCATCCAGTTTCTAGGCTCCTGCATCGGGGGTAGACATATTTGTGAGTGCGTGTTTGCCGAAAGTCTAAGTACGTGCATATTTCCTCACTCTCACAGTTGCGTATGTGTGTTGTCTTTGCGTGCGGGAATACGTGCGTGCGTCTGTGTTTACGCTGGCCGTAGAGACCTGGTTTCGAATGGCGGCGAAAGTCAATAGGGGTTCGAATAGGGCATCGATAACCACCTCGATCACCCTACTTATCGCTCCGATCAGCGGCCGCGCGAACCCATTAACTCTATCAATCGATTCCCCATACACCGGGCCGTCCAAACACAGGCTCCTCAAATCGCCAGGCATGGGATTCAATGACAGGTTTCTGGCTCGCTCGCTTGTAACCGCTCTCGTCCGTTTCCAAAGCGGTGCTCGTCCTTATCTAGATAGCGTTTTGCAATCTCCTCTCGCCTGTGCATGCGCACCGACAACTGTTCCTAGCTATCTCCCATGGGCGAGAAATAAGGGTCGGGAAGTTGTCGCCGCCCGCCTTGGCGCGAGCGAGCGGCCGCCATCTTGCCAGGATTGTGTACAGGTCCCATTTGCGCAGGAGGAGAATAACAGGGGACATAACAGGAAGTTGGCCAAGGAGGTTTTGTCTTCCATGCATTCTGTTGGCGGAAGTTGACAGTTCTGTCCCGGTGCGTGTACGTACTCGTGATAGTTGTGGCTGCAAGAAAGAGGCCGAGTGGCGCACTTTCACTTGCGACAGAAACTCCCCCCACCCTTTGTCATAGAAAATGCTAGTGATTTCGTGATAAGCGACTCAAGTAGTGCTGTGCCAGAATGAGAAAAGTTTCCATCATTCTATCTCGTCATCAGGCGTGGGGATCTGCTGTTCCTTCCCTGTTACATCTTTTGTAATCGACGACGACGATGATGGCGACGACGACGAGGAGGATAACGATGAGGATGATGAGGATGATGATAATGACAATAACGACGACTACAATGATGATGAGGAAGATGATGATCATGATGATGATGATGAAGAAGATGACGATGGTGATGGTGACGGTGACGGTGATGATGATAGTGATAGTTAAAGTGATGAAAATGATGATGATGATGATGATGATGATGATGATGATGATGATGATGATGATGATGATGATGATGATGATGATGATGATGAGAGATTGATGGATGGATGGATGGATATTTAACGCCTATCAGCCTTTGTCGGCTATGGACAGCCGATGATCACGATAATGAATAGAACCGGTTGAGTTAGTGCAGTTTCATGTCTGGATTTTCCTAAATATTTTTTTCTGTTAGGAATCGTGCAGGAAGGCTTGGTGGATCTATTCTTGTCTCCAACCCACAGGAGGTCTGTCACGGACAGATCCATGGTCGTTGCTCGCCTCGCATTCTGTGCTAGAGAGTGGGGAAAACTATCCCTCTTTAAATGCACATTCGCTATGTTAGTTAGATGTTATTTATCGGAACCCTGCTGTGCCGTTGCAACATATTTCATACCATTGAATCATCACGAAGAAATTGTATTGACATTAAACAATATATTTCAACTAACTTGTTTGTTACTTTATTTCAACTACACGTTGCGTTCATCGTAATATCCGGATTCTGATACTTCTCATGCCCAGCTGCAAAAGAAACAAATGATCACTCTGTCTCACATCGTCTCTATCGACAGTTCACCTTTGTCCTATTGGAAAGTCATTTAATCATCCATGGGAATAGCATTATGACTACATGATGCCTAATGCTGTCTGTCGAGACGAAACAGGAAATGAATGGGCCACTCGAGCATGGCTATGGACTTCAGCAAGCCAAGAAGAGAGCTACAGCACTCACATCAGGAAAGTTTGCATTCTTCAGGGGGAAAAACCCCCTCAAATATTCAGCATTCCCAAAAAGTTCTCTGAGAGTAGGTTGCTGATTCCCAAGCTGGAGTGAAGTTTTGAAACGTGGACTGTTTTTTGGATATGCAGAGATGAAAAAAGGGTTTCTGGGTTTCATGATTTTACTGTTATTTTGTCACTTAACATTTCACGTTGATCCAAGGAGAAACTATTAACTGCAGGAAATTGGACAGAGCGCATTTAAGCGGGTTATGATGATATTCTAAAGGTTTCCATTCTCCATGCAGAGAACTTCCTACCCCATGGCGGTATCTTGCGTGTCAGCTCGTTCATGCTGTTAAAGGGGTTTGCAGCAAATTAAATGGTAACCTTTTCGTATCCTGTCAGGGATTATCAAATGACGAATTTTCCCTTCAAAAAGTAAAAGAAGTGTAACCTTTTTTGCGTCCATTCTCGAACTATTTTACTTCTGAAAAGAGCGACTGAAAAAACAAAGAAAATGAAATTGTCTGTAAGAAAGTGATGAGGATAAAATACCAGGCAAAAATCGTTCGTGCCCAAAATCTTCAACTCATGAGAATACCAAAGCTTAAGGAGACCTAAGATAGGTTTTTGTAACATACATGCAGCAGTGAGAATGCCTGACGTTATTTTTCATATTTCTACTTTTGGTATGACTAGATATCTCTATACAACTAAATATTATTCATCCTCAAAATTGCCTTGTTACTCGTGCCTTCATCGATACAGTAATTGTAGATGTGTAGAAACTGGTGGCGAGAGCAACATGATTACCAAGAGATACGTGCACAAGTAAGATGTAAGTAAGACCTACAATTAATAAGCTCGCGATATGTATTGAAATGATACAATAAAAAGGGTCCCAACAATATCTCATCACCACCTCGTTGAAACAAACAAAAAATTAAAATGTAAAAACCCTCAAGAGAAAAGAAAGGAAAATAATAAAGGACTTTATAAACAAAAGCCCCCAGCCAACATGTACGTGTCATAAAAGAAAGAACGTTGGAGAGAGGTGTTTAATCTTGTACTGCAGCCTTCCGCCTTAATGCACCCTGGTCATAGGGCCACACAGAAACAACCCTTCACCACAAAATGAATCGGATGTTCACCAGCCTCATTTCTACACATCGTTCAAATAGAGTGAGAAGGGTTAGGTTTGTCCGTATTGAGGCTTTGATCGATTTTGGAGCCTACATCCATCATTTCTTTTATAGCACAACAGCATGTTTTTCTGATATTTCTATCGACAGCCGTCCGGCTGGTCTGCCGAGCCGATAAGCCTCATTCAAAATGGCCACCATGATGACGCTGCGTTGCCTCAAACACGTGACCTGAACTTTTTAACCCCTTTTCTCCAAACGCCATACTAGTGGCTACCAGTCTTCGTTAGTTCATAATTTTTTCACCATATCACTTGTTTCGAAGCTTGTTTAATATCGTCGGAAAGAGTGTCTCCACTTTACGACCTTATCCATAGCTCAGCAGAGGGTCTAATGTCTTTGTAGCACTACCTCACCTCCTTGTGGGGCATGCAACACAACTGTTGTTGAAGACGTCATTGTTGTTTTTAACATTATTGCGCCTCTGTCTTCCCAGATACCAAACTGCATTCCTTGATGGGAGAAGCAACGAGACTAAAGCACACATTTTAAGGACGCAGCTTTAGCATATGCTTAGCTGTAATCAGTGCACTTTCTAGCTACAAGCAACTGCAGGTTAAGTACTCATACAGTACCCCATACGATGAAAACAAAGTGATTCTATTCTGATGCTCTTATGCCACACCGCACATACTTCTCTAGTGTGACTCATCAATTCAAAATAACAGTCCACAAAGTGACTCACATAACAAGATTTCAGGTGAGCAAGGCTTTTGGTTAAACTATATTTGATTGCTTGTATTTTGTAATCAGTTATTTTAAAAGACAGTCCCCATTTTATCCTGATTAGTGCCGCATCATAATGTGATTTCTTCAGTTTTTGTGGAACAGTATAGGCTGTGTTTTCGTGCAAAAGTAATTCAATGTTGCGAAATGAGGGCGCCAAACATTTTCCTTTGCAGAAACAAAACTTCTTTTGAAAAACGAAAAATAACAATCAACCCGAAACTGTATAACATCAGTCGCACTTTTCAAAGAAATCATTCAGTGACTCATGCATTAAACATCTCAAACGAGGCAGTTTCCATGCTTAACTCGGTGATCTCCAAGGGGAAGATGGTGTTAACGCTCAAACCCGAGCATGGCTTTCCTCTTAGTCTTCTGGAAGGGCACTTCGCGGTTTTCTTGACCTGCTGACTCTACGTTGGCCTGGGCTGCTTCAAAGAGTGGTTAGGGAGCGGTGATTGCGCCTTGTTCAGACAGTGAGGCGCGGGGAAGCTTCTTTTTTCCCACGAGCTCTTTGTCCTTCTTTTTGATACTCCAGCAAGACGCCTTCTTCAGAGCTGCCTTCGGCGCCGGAAGGCCTGCTCGAAAAATCGGGTTGATTGACGCATTAATATGTGCTAGTGGCTTGCCATGTTTGCTAAGATTGCCATAGGGGTGACGGAAATGGGGTTAATAAAGACACGAGGAAGTTTCGCATCAGGTTGTTGGTTCTTCTTACACTAGCGAAAATTCATCTCGCGATTTCTTTTAAGTTCGTGTGCGATTATTCGAGATGGACGTAACCTTCACCGTCGATGAAAAAACAGGATGGTAGCAGTGATACTGAGATGTGTTTGCAGGAGTGAGGACGTGTGTCCTGAGCTTGAAAAACCTGCGGAAATAAGAGAAGATTGCTGGTCGCCGAGATGAAGGGAAACGTGGTACCAATGTCATCACGAAGGCAAAACAAAAATAGGTGACGAACGTGGAACATTTTCGGGAAAAGGTCTGCCGCCATTTTGTACGGGCAAAACGTGCACAAGAAACGATCTGCGTACAAATCTATCTTCGTGGCCGGACATAAAATGAATGAATGAATGAATGAATGAATGAATGAATGAATGAATGAATGAATGAATGAATGAATGAATGAATGAATAACGACGACGACGACGATGATGATGCTGATGACTGATGATGATGATGATGATGATGATGATGATGATGATGATGATGATGATGATGATGATGATGATGATGATGATGATGATGATGATGATGATGATGATGATGATGATGATGATGGTGAATTGGTTACATTAAAAGCGTCTGCTTTATACTCAAATACAAATCACAGTATCACAAGCATAAATTGCATCATTGAATGTGTCATTTGAATATTTTGATATCACTCATAATTTTCAACTTTCT